>VMBQ01012897.1:5609-18060 GCA_007657795.1 Dreissena rostriformis
AAAAAGAAAAAAGAAAGATAACCCCCCCCCCCCCAAGAATCCCCCCCATATTTTTATTCGTTGTTTTTCATTTTTGAAATATAATGTAATAAATGACCACACCCCCACAATTTTGCTAAAATTGCAATAACTTCTTAATTTATGATCAGATTCGATTCATACTTTGACGAATAGATGAGCGGTCTGCACCCGCTAGGCGGTGCTCTTGTTTAAATAAGAGTTATTGTCCTTTGTTTTTTTCTTATGATGTAAACTGTCATGGCTATATCTGAGATACGATACAAGATTTCAACATTCATTGGTGTATAGATATCAATCAGAAGTATTGCCTTGCACAATAATCATAACCCTACACTTTCTTAAATAAGAGCTATTGCCCTTTACAAGACTTCAACATGAAACTTCATGGGTGTATATATATCAATGACGAGAATTACAATCCATAAAAACAATTACCCAACACTTAATTATTTCTTTTTGATAATACCGTATATCAAGGGATTTGCAAAGTTAAATTGTTGATACTCATTCCGAGGTCGTAACCGCCAATATCGCCAGCACAAAACATCAATACAAGTTAACTTTATGGATTAGCTTACATTTTCGTCCCAGTTTAGCTTGTGCAGTTCGCAAAGGCTAATCAGGGATGAATCTTTCCGCTTTTATGGAAGTTTTCGTTTAAAAGAAGTCTCTTCTTAATGAAAATCAATTGTACGCGGATAGTGTTCTCCCTTATTTGCCTGTTCAGACTGCAAAGGCTAATCTGGGACGACACTTTACGTACATGCATAAAGCCCAGTTTTCCCAGAACGCATCTCTCCTGTATACTGTTGTTGTCTAGGGGTCATGCTGATGCCCTACTGGAAGACGAAAGACGGATTCGAGATGCAGCTGGAAACCAACCACCTGGGTCATTTCCTGTTCACTAACCTACTGTTAGACCTTGTTAATAAGTCGGCGCCCGGTAGAATCATCAACGTCTCCTCACGGGCCCATATGCGTATGTATGAGCATATGGGCGTATGAGCTTATGGGCGTATAAGCTTATAGGCGTATGAGCTTATGGGCGTAAGAACATATGTGCGTATGAACATATGAGCGTATGAACATATGGGCGTAATAGCATATAGGCTTATGAACATATGGGCGTATGAACATGTGGGCATATGGGCATATCATATGCATTTGGGCGTTTGAACATATGGGCGTATAAACATATGGACGTATGAACATATGGGCGTATGAACATATGGACGAATGAGAATATGGGCGTATACACATATGGGCGTATGAGCATATGAGCGTTTGAACTTGTGGGCGTATGAGCATATGGGCGTTTGAACATGTGGGCTGATGAGCATATGGGCGTATGAACATATGGGCGTTTGAGCATATGGGCGTATGAGCATATGGGCGTTTGAACATATGGGTGTATGACAATATTGGCGTTTAACTGTATGGGTGTACGAGCATATTGGCGTATAACCGTATGAGCATATGGGCCTAAAACCGTATGGGCGTATGGACATTTGTGTATATTATGATATGTGCGTATGGGGTACGTACAATTGGGTGTGTAA
Source organism: Dreissena rostriformis (assembly GCA_007657795.1). Classification (NCBI taxonomy): domain Eukaryota; kingdom Metazoa; phylum Mollusca; class Bivalvia; order Myida; family Dreissenidae; genus Dreissena; species Dreissena rostriformis. The sequence goes on from VMBQ01012897.1 coordinate 7,190, forward strand.
GGGTATATGGACGCATGGGTATGTGTATTTTCAGATACGAATATTAAGGTTGTTGTATTGTGTATTTGCTACATGCATTCATTATTACTTTGAGTTAGTTAATTGTTAGTTCAGTGATGTCGAGTCACACTGTCGCAAAAACGGTGCTGAGTTATGTGAGGTACTAGTACATGAATATAACGTGTCACTTTGTTTGAGTGATGTGTAATCGATATCTTTCGCTGACAGTCAAAATTGCAAACAAAGGACTCAGTGAACAAGCTTTTAGTGACAATTAAATCACAACTTCTGAGATCTTGCAAGAAAAAATAAAATCCGGATCATGCGGATGAATGAACAGAAACCAAAGATATTTAAATTTGCGAGGAAGAGTAATGCCCTTACAGTTTGATCGCGAGAAATATAAATATATAAACTTATTAAGGCTCCGAACACATGTTATTTTGGAATGTTTTGTAACCGTTTTTCAAGATCTAATTAAGAGGTTTCTTTCTTAATAAACGGCAAACCTGTCCAGCACATGCATAGGCTATATCGGGATTGAACAATTTCGTTGTATGAGCGTTTGTTTTGAGTAGAACGGCATGGTTCAAATAACAGACCCGTTCGTCAAAGTGCTAGGTCACTTTTATAAATTGAAGGTGAACTTGTGCCTGTCCAGCCAATTCTCAGAAGTCTTCTTCCGGTGTAACCGGAGGGGACTATTGGTTTAGCCCCGGTCTGTCCATGTGTCCGTCCGAATCTGGACTAAAACAGTACTTAAGCCAAGTTGGTGAAACTCAGAACGAGAGTATTATCGTGAATATTTACGTTATCATCGTTTTTGTGAGACATAAATTGTGGTTGATATGGATAAAGAAATTAGTAAAATATGCATGTTGTTTCGGGATTGTTCGTCAGACCATTATTGTGGTTGCTGTGGTTACAGAAATAAGTAAAAACTAAAATCTGCATCCTACCAAAACTAAATAGAACTTAAGCTACCTTAATAAAACTTACTCTGCCAACACAGTATAGACCTGCTGTTTATTGTTAGTGATAAAGCTTTTGTGATTAACCCTGATAAAAAGATCGCCGTGGCGTAGTGGATATGGTGTCCGCGTAGCGATCGGAAGGTCACGGGTTCGATCCCCACATTGGGAGCGTTCTTAAGATCTCCCCAAAGACACCAAGTACTGGTTAAAGTACCAGGAAACGGACTAGAGAGCGTTTCAAATAAGCCTTAGGCTTTCGATGAAATCGAGCTTAAATAAATAGGATTAAACTAACCCTGATTCAGGTGATGGCCGTATCAACCTGGAGGATCTGAACAGCGAGAAATCGTACAGTCCAAAGAATGCAAACGCCCAGAGCAAGTTGGCTAATATCCTCTTCACGCGGGAGCTTGACAGACGACTGAAAGGTGGTATTTGAGCTTTCAAGCGCCTTAATACGCTGATCACAGTTCAGGTTTATGTAACGTGTATCACCATTATCAAACAAAATCAGACATTACAATCAGATCTCTGCAATGTCCTGCCAATCAATAAACCAATCTCATGCTGTCCAGGTACCGGTGTTACTTCAGTCAGCTTACATCCGGGCGTGGTGGCCACGGAGCTCATTCGGTACATCGAAATGCCTTTCTACTTCCGGTTAACGTTTTTCATCCTCTACAATGGACTGGTCAAGCACCTGATGAAGACGCCGACTGCGGATGCGCAGACCAGCCTGCACTGCGCCTTCGAACCGGAAGTTCGGGGAAATACTTCAGGTAACTGAATCCTACGTTTTGTTCCATGATGTCCGATACTTAAGTAATCTACCTTACCATTCTATGGTTTCTGAGCCTTAACAAGTTTACCACATTTGTTCTTCTATTTAACAATGCAAGTGTTTCTGTTGTTCATCAAGGTTCAGGGGAACTAAACAGTCTATCGTATATATTTGGTTTCCAGCGATTTGTTTGCCCAATTGGGAAAAGTACCGGTACCGTACCACTTGGGAAATATCAGCGCGAAAATCCTGAAATTGGGAAATATGGGGTTTTTAATTGCTTGGTATAAATTGCAGAAACCCATTCAACTATTCATTCGCATGCATTTTGGCTTGAACAAAGTGTAAGTGCTCATTTTATTTGTTCACTTGCAGATAATGCACTTTTGGAACAAAAATGACGAAGTTGTCCTTCCTTTTGGGAATTTTTCAGATGGAAAATTGGGAATTTTGTAGTTTTTCCTCAACTGGGAAAGTACCTTATACGGGTACTTGACAAAAAGAAAAAAACTCGCTGGTTTTCTGACAATTATAAATTGTACCAGAAGTATTATATGTTTTGGAAAACTTAAAAGTCTTCTGTATTTATTCAATGGTTTCGGACACTTAATTAATTGTTTTACTGTCCGACTATTGAGGCTAATTATTGTTCAACCAGAAAATTGTGAAGAAAAGAAGAATTCTCTAACGATTGTTTACTTTATGAGGGACTATATGTCACTAAACGTTGCTGCCATTTTACAATTTGAATTAAAGATTAGCAAGCTACAAGCGATATGTTTGAACTAAATCAAATGTAATTTTCCCTATGTTTGTAGTGACTGCGCGGTGCTCGAACCCACGGCCTTTGCCTGTCTGCACAGGCTAATCAGGGACGACACTTTCCGCCTAAGCTGGGTTTTTGCTAAGAAGAGACTTTCTTTAACGACAAATACCATGACACCGGAAAGTGTCGTCCCTGATAAGCCTGTGCGGACCGCACAGGCTAATCTGGTACGACACTTTACGCGCATGCATTAAACCCCCTTTTCACAGAGCGAGGCTCATATGTTTTCAACAGATTGACAAATTTTATTCACAGATTTTCATACCACGATAATAATTTTCATTAGGAAACGAACACATCGGACATAAAAAATATAGATCGAATGCCGTTTTGTTTATAAGAAATAACCCATTGAACTTTCAAAAAAAACCGTTTGCAACGCTTAAAATGATGGATAATTTCATTTTGGAGTGTTTATGTAAGTTTCGTTTATTGCCGACAAGACACCGATGTCATACATGCAGTAAAATATGGAATGAAATAAATTAAAGTTTAAATGGCAGAGATGTTCAAGCGATAACCCTAAATTCCGGAAATGTAAAAATTATAGGACCATTGATACTTACCTCTCGTATTTTATAAACTTGGCTCTACATGTATTAGACATTGAGTTAACGGGTCTGTAAAACGAATTTTGCCGATAATTTCACCCGTCTAAGTAATGCACCTTCACAAATCTCTCAGCAGAGTTGTCGTTCCATGCTCTAACATAAACCTCTGCAATGGACTCAATGACAAGAATCGTGTCAAAACCAAACAAATGCATTTAAAGTACAGCGAATTTGAATTTTAGGATTGAAGCCATAGACAGAACGGAATAGCTATTTTTAAAGTACCATACCTCGGGCCAATTTTAATGCACTATCCGGTGCCAAATCTTCAACACAGTCGTTTTTCCACATGGCCTCACATACAACTCTGCAATAACAAGAATCGTGTCAAACCCGAACAAATGCATTTAAAGTACAGGGAATTTGAGTTTTAGGATTAAAAGCATCGAAAGAAAGAAATTTTAAAAGTACCATACTATCCGGTGCCAACCTTCGACACATAAAATAGTCGCTGTTCCACAAATTAAACCGCCATTCATCCTTACACTGACTTCACAACAGTTGATATGCCTTTTTTAGTAGGAACCTTTCTTAAAATTATTATTTACATTAGTAATATGCTGGATCATTAAATGCAATCAAATATGTAAAGAGTCTTGACAAAAACGGCCATTTTATTTGCTAAATGAGTAATAGTCATAATTCTCTCTCCACCACTTATGCAATACGAAACGCCTCCCATCGTATAAGGACGGTTTGTGAACATAACTGCTCCGTAGTGTTCATGTAACTACACGCCCAGACTGAAACAAGCATCGACCTTATAAATAAATTACATTTACTCTTAAATCATGTTCCTGACACAAATTAATATATAAAAAAAAATCGCCAATATGTTAAAGAGGAGTAGAATTGACAAAATGTTAAAGTAAATATCTCTTCATCAGAAGAAAAACTGATGAAGGGCAACTATGGTCGCAGCCAAAATTATTTCCCTTACTATCAACTATATACGAACGTTGAACAGTTGTAAGTTTGAGAAAAACCACCCCAGAAGTTAAAGTGGAGTGGTTACAAAATATTTTACGGACTATAATATTAATTATATTATATAATGCAAAGGGCCATAATTTTGCCAAAACTGAAAAAGTTTGAAAAAAAAACACCCAGAAGTTAAAGTGGAGTGGTTACAAAATATTTTACGGACTATACTTATATTATATAATGCAAATGGCCATAATTTTGCCAAAACTGTAAAATTTTGAGAAAAACCACCCCCGAAGTTAAAGTGGAGTGGTTACAAAATATTTACGGACTTTACCTTACTTTACGCAGCCAAAAATTCTTCCTTAACGATTATCCACACATTAAGGCTATTCATCTGTTAAAGTCTGAGTGAAATCCGCCCGGCACGCCGCAGTTTAACAGGAGTTGAAAACACAAGCTTCAGGACGTACGGACAAGTGCAATGGTTAATTCCTCCCGCTTTGTGAGAGCATAAACAGGTTAAATCCTCCCACTTTGTTAGATCATAAAAATAGAACAGCACTGTCTCACCAATCTCCTTTGTATCATCTATTCTCGTAAATGACTTCTAGAAATTGATCTAACTCATACCATTATCTGAGCAATTTCATGTAATTGTTAAGATATTAACTTGTGTTTTATTTTCATGAACTGTAAACTTTCTTGTAGTATAATCTTGAACGCAAAATAAGCAGATACATGTATACATGTTTCGTTGAACTGCATAGTTATGAGACCTTAATATACATACAGCAATTTGAATAAACAAAGAAGTTTATACTCGCGTTGACTGGGAATCCCCGGTGATCTGTACTTCCCTGTCAGAAACGACGAACATATCCTTAAACAAGCAGATTCGTTGAATTGATATCCCCCGCCCAAACAATATTTATGGATGGGTGCAAATCTCTTAATATACGGTGTAGGGTTATTGTTTTATGCATTGCAATTCTCCTCATTGATATCTATAAACCCATGAAGTTTCGTGTGTAAATCTAGTAGCGTATCTGAGATATAGCACTACAAAGTTACATCAAAAAAAAAGTGAAAAGGGAAAATAACTCTTACTTAAGAAAGTGTAGGGTTATGGTTCTTGTGCAAGGCAATTCTCCTCATTGATATATACACACCCATGAAGTTACATGTTGCAATCCTCTATTGTATCTGAGATATAGCACTGAAAAGTGACATCATACAAAAACAACAAAGGGCAATAACTCTTATTTACGAAAGTATAGAGTTATGGTACTTAAGCCTGGCAATTCTCCTCGTTGATATCATTACACCCAAGAAGTTTCATGTTGAAATCGTGTATGGTATCTGAGATATAGCCCTAACAAGTAACATTACACAAAAAAAACATAGGGCAATAACACTTATTTAAGAAAGTGTATGGTAATGGTTCTTGTGCATTGCACCTCTACTCATTTATATCTATACACCCATGAAGTTAAATATTGATATCATATAGTTTCTGAGATATTACCCTTACAAAACTTTGTGACAGACGGGCGTACGGACGCCTTTGGCGAGGATCATAAAGCAAGTTACCTTTCGTTTGTATGGAAAATCGACCTTCCAAATTAAGGATCCGTAGCCAAAAATCCACATGTCGCTTGACTGTCTTGTAATGTCTAATTTCGTCAGACCAGGTTTGTCTTATTTGTAGACATTTTTACTGGTACCCGTCGTAATGGTTACGTTCCACTAAGTGTTATTTTTAATGATTTGAAATAATTGCAATTATTTATATTACCTGATCTGTACTTTGAAGTAGTTTTATGTAACACGGTGAATGTACGATAGTATAATACAATTTACAGATTTTGGAGCTTAGATAGCTGTAATGTTCAAAGGTGTTATATCGCAAAATGTTGACGTTTACGATAATATACCTTTAAGAGACTTGCTCACAGATTGTATAAGAACAAACAATTAATTAACTTATACATAATAGCAGGAAAAAGTTGAATTTTGTATTCCTGCGATCTTTGGACAATTAAATAGTAGACAATTTGACTTTTGAACTTAACAGTGTATTTTTGACGCTATGTTGAGTCAATGACCTTGGTTGAGGAATACTCTTTTATTCTATTTTTAAAATAAAGAGCATTACGAACGCTTTAATATTGTTCTATTTCCAATCATGATTATTCCTAAATTGAGACGTCAATTTTCACAGTTTTCTTAGTCAGGCATCTTATAACGATTGTTTGAATTTTTCAAAATGTCATTCTGTAAACAAGTCCTTTTAACATATCAGTAACGGGGGTTAAATTAACGTTAAACCAAAGTTCCGTCAATTAGGGGAAGATCATGGATCACAAAAGGATGATGCTAAAAATGGGCAGGAAGGAAAGATGGACCAGCCTGGTGACAATATTTTTAATATTTTTTTAAAATCCAGATTATTCCTTATTATAACTTGTAATTAAGGTATTTAAGCATATCCGTTTCATTTCTTATGGCAAAAAAACGAATTAAAAAAAGATGTTCACAGTGTTTTGTGTTGACAGGTCCAGGAGGGCAGGAGGGAGAAAGAAAAAATAGAGCAGGGCGCAGCACCCTGCAATTTCTCTCTATACCATTCACTTTATCAATATATCATTAAGCAAATTTCCTTGATTAAACATTTAAAGGTCAGATAGTTTAAAACGTTTTCTCTTTATTTAGAACTCGGCACGAATACGGGAAAATGAATGCCATTCTTCTGTAGGTTCCTTTGTATTTTAGTCACATGTTTGCGTCTGCTACATATCATTAAACATCTAATATTTACATTCCTGCAACTTGCCTCAATTGAATGTTCAACACATCGAGAAAATGCACACAAGATAGAATGGAGAATTAATAAATACACCTTTAATTCGTTTTCATAAATTGTATTTCTCTGTACAGCAAACACTATAAAATTAAACAAAATGTATAAAATATAAAATACAATTAATTATAAAAAAATGATTCAAATATTAATATTTTATGAACACGTTTCCAGTTGCTGGAAGTAACAATAGCGTTACTTCAATACAATTTCTAAAATGTCAATTACCAGTTTTCTCCAGAAAAGTAAAATAAAATGATAGAGTTGCCGATTAGTTACATATTTCAAGGTTAATCTTTCTCTAAGAAAGAATTAAAATAACAGGATTAATAATATATCTTAAATATAATTAAATCAGATTGTTCACACCTTATGATACATTGATGAGATTAATCTATCCTTTAAGGGGTGTTGCTGCAGTTTTGCGTTTTTTCCATCTAATAGATTTTGTTCAAATTTTATATTGAAGTTACTCATACAAATACTATATGAAAATGATATAAAAACATATGGTCACTGGGCATATTTTGATTTTATTCACCATTATATAACATATACTTTTTCATTAAAACTGAAAAATCTCTAATTGCGTAAAAATGATTAATAACCTATGAAATTGGCAACATGTAGATATTATATAAGCTAAGATACATCATAAACCATTTAATTAAACCACACACTAACAATAAATGGAGTACATAAGTTAAATTTTAAGAAATTCATTTTTTTATAATTTTAATGTCACCCCAAAAAACGTCAATGTTTTACTATTTTAACTCCATAAATGGAATTTAAAAAAGTTATATTCAATAGAATTCTGCGAAACTGATCAAATATGTTCATCTACGTGTTGTCATCATAAAACAAACATAAAAAGGGGGTAACCGCACTTTTAAGAGAGATTTTTTGTTTTAACAATCCCTACCGTCTAGGTCAAATTTTATAAAATATAGCAATTAGGAAAAACCCAAGTGCCGGTACATAGATTGCTAGAAATATGCATACACATTAGAAAGTGTTTACAATCTTAGCTGGGATAACAACAGCTTACCAACAACAACAAAAAATACAATATGAAATCACAAACATAATACCATACAGTATCAAACTCGACCTTAATCATCGATAACTTACAGGGAATTTGTTCACAGAATTCGGCATGTTCTGAAGTTTGTGATTAAATGCTTTAAATTGATAAATGTAAACAACATGACTAAAGAGCTCCAGTATACCGATAGCAATAACTAAACGACCTGTCTAATACTATGGCGAAAATACTATTTTTGGTAAGCTTTGTTCTGGTAACTCTATCCTTTCCTAAACAGTATACCGAAATATGCCACACCATCCCAGTTTAACCATGGGGAAAAATTTCGTGTTCACCAAACTACCAATCAATAACCCCTAAATAATGAACATTTTCATATAACAATAATTTAAGCAGTTTATTAAGCTAATCTATATACTTATTAAAATACCTGTAGTACTTGGTACACAATAATCTGTTTTACTAATTAGACTATACAGTTACTTTATTAAATGACATAACACTTGCAATGTTAAAAAGAAGTTAGATTATTTAGTTTTGTACAATTCACGCCTCTGGGTTCGAACTGGCCACACCCTATTACACAGATGAGCGATCTATGATCATCTAAGCCCTCTTGACGGTATGCTTAAAGTCTGAATTCGACTTAACCGCCTTTAAATGTCGATGAAATATTATACAATGGCCACTGTGTTTTAATCGATACTGTTCGATTTTATCTCGCATGCTATTTAATATTTCCTATTTGGTTTCAAATTCCAATATAATGTGCTTCGACTCCAACATTGGCAATACGTCAAATGTTGAATACCTCCATTCCCGCAGCAATGCGCTTGGGTGTTTACAATTAAATCGATTGGGAAATCGAAAGAAGGGAAATCGAAAGAAGGAAAAGTAAAACAATAATTTTATTTTAACAATTGAAACTATAATATCATAGTGTTAGTAAATTGTGTATATAATATATTGCGGGTTAAGTTTTCATGAAATATGGAAGAAGACACGATTGAGTCGTTGTCGATCAAACTTTGCACTGTGTTGGAGGATATTGGAGTAACGGAAGAACTGATCGACTTCCGAAGATATTTTTTCAAGCTGCGCGAGTTTCTCGGTATATTTCCCTTTGATAGACATGAACTCTGTTTTGGTAGCCAAATAGAGGGATCTACCACACTCGGCATGAAGTCGGACTTTGATATCATGTTATGTACAGACGCACTGGTGGCATATACCGACCTGTCGGACTGCCAACCATCCAATCTATCATTCCTTGTGATAAAAACCGCAATGTCGTGTCCACAATGTTACAGTCTACAGTGTGTTATCCAACTACCAGGCAATATACGTGTCCCTGCTCGTAAAGCATTTGAATTTTCACTAAATGAATTCAAATATAATCAGTGTTGTCTACCAGATGAAGAAGGCCGACTATTGCTTTGCAGCGATGGTCTTCAATTGTTAGGAACTAGAAACCTTCTTCGAGATTTCCCGAATATTAAAATCGAACAACATGGTCCGGCGTTCACCTTTTTGGACGAGTACGATCAGGACATAGTTGTAGCTATACCTTGTCACAAGATGCCACATGAGTGCCAGGTTTTGTTTTCAAGACCAAATCCCGGTCATTGGCCGAAACAGGTCACATTAACCAAGGCGAAACAGTGCGGAGTTTTCTTTATGAAACCGGGAAATATCGGACACACATTTTCGTATGACGCTCAACGTAAGATGGTTGATATGAATATAAATTATCGAACTAACATCGTATCAAGACAATGGAGGATGTCTACAAACACGATAGAACTTTTACTGATGCGTGACCTTGACATAATACAAATGAAGGCATACATTCTGACGAAAATGATACGAAAGCAATTCTTCAAACCAATCGCCGGCAATCAACTTAGTACCTTTCATATGAAAACGGCTCTGCTATTCACAGTCGAAAAATATCCAATTGAAATATAGAACAACGAAAACATTGTGCATTGTGTATTGTTTTGTCTGAAAACGCTAAGGCGTTTTCTGCAAAAAAGATATTGTCCCCATTATTCCATTGCCAGTGTTAATTTGTTTGTGGGGAAACTTAAAGTCAGTGATTTTCCACTTTTGATTACAGAACTGACCAAAATGTTTGAGTCTGGTTTGCAATGTGTGTACACGTTAAGCATAGATTATTTGGGTGAAAGATTGAAATCGTTCGAAGCGACACCAAATATTAAACTAATGTCAAGAGAGGATTATTGTGTGGTGACGATGTCATTATTATTGGAGTTTTTTAAGGGTTTTCATATTGGAGAAATGGGGCGACATGCCATTAAACATATGACACCAAAGTTCGAAACACAAATGAAAAAGGTCGCAAAACACTTGGAATACTTAATTTCACACCGGAAAGATTACTCTTTTGAACTTGAATTTTTCAATCAAAACATAACTAACACAATAGCTACCGCAGAAGCGTCTGCCCATATAGCTGATAAGAAACCCATCCCAGACGACATTCACGAAATGTACACAAGTTCCTTGAGGTCTGGACAAATCTCTAATTATCTAAAATATGTATCGATGCTTGTCTGCATACATGATTATGATCGAGCCGTCACTTTGCTGAAGTATATTGAGAGCAGGATTACATCAGATATGCTTCAAATCTCGGTGATGTCAGACAAAAACGTTTGGAAAACAGTGGTTGTAAAGGCACAGAAACAGATTACGCCACACGAAATGTTCAAAGTTTTTGCAGCAAATATCATAATGAATGTAGAATTCACATGGCATGAAATGAATTGTACTCCTAGTCTAGAACTGCTTCTGTTTTCACTTTTAATGTGATGTTTATCA
>VMBQ01012898.1:0-13293 GCA_007657795.1 Dreissena rostriformis
TGCAACAAGTGGTGCGGATGGTATATTGAGGATTTAGCATGGAAAACAGCTTATGTACCATTTCAACAAATTGTGTGGAGGGTAAATAGAGGGTTTAGTTTGAAAGATAACGTACCCCTGTAACAAGCCAAAACGTTGTGTAGAGGGTAAATAGAGGGTTTAGTTTGAAAGACAGCTAATTGCACTCTACAACAAGTTGTGTAGAGGGTAAAGCTTTAAAGACAACACATTTTACCCTTGAGACAAGTTGTGTCAATTTGCTGTAAAAACTTAAAATATTGTTTCCTGCAGGTGCCAAAGTTTGAGATCTACGACCTCCAATACCAGTGCCAGTATGTTGTCCGGGTGAGCGGTGTGACACGGAAGGGGGTACAGAGCAAGCCGGCGGAGGTCAAACTACGCACCCCGGTCTGTGAGCGGATACAAGTGAAAGGGGACAGTCTGCCCCCCGAGTGCCCCAAACAGTCAGGTGAGCTGGTGAACTAGGGTATTTTATAATTAATTAGGTTTTCAACAGAGTTGAAAATCCTGGTTTATAGATTTTGGGTATGGCAGAAGGGCAGGTATGCAGTGCCTAACAATTTTAGTAAAATGCCTTGACCATACTTAATAAGGCTTGGGATGAGATTGGGGTGTGATGGGTGTAAGTCAAGGTCACTGTTACTAAAAATGTAAAAACAATTTCTTCTCCTTAACTTTTTTCGCTCAATAGCTTCAGTTTGTATGCAGGTATTGTTCTGAAATTGTTTATTGGTAGCCTACATTCAGACCTAGCTTTTGATTGCATTTGGGACCAGTTGAATAAATGTCAAGGTCTCTGTTACTTGCTCAAGACATGTAGCTGAGTTTAAATGGGGATATTGTGCTGACATTTTGTGTGTAAGTAGGTTACATGCCACATGGCTCGAAAAACGTTAAAAACCTGGTTTTTTGGCAATGCAATGTTTGTTGTGTCGGGCATATGTCAGTGTAATTCGGTCTCAAAAATATTGGCGAGTTTTAAACATAATAAATGAAATTTGACCCAGACTAAAATTGATAAATGTCCCAGAATGCAATCGCCTTATACTGTAAGCTCAAGGTACTAAACAATTAAAACTTTGTCATTTGTGGAGTCAGTGGAGTTTGTCTGATTTTTTTTTGCTGTTTACACTTTTAAGTCATTAGCAGCTGTTCATTACATTATATTTTTAATTACATAAAATTTACTCCAAAATATATTTGAGATCCAGGTTTTTTACGTCTTGCTGGATCATCCCTTCATCAATCATTAACCCAGTATTTCCGATATCTCCCACAGTTCCACAGTTGCCAAAGACGCCAAGGGAAGTGATAGCAAAGATTGTCCACAACAACTGTAGCATCGAAGTACAGCTCCGATGGAAACACCCTCCTTCTGATGCTCCTATAGGTACATTGGTGATGGCTTCATTCCATGAGCCTTGTTCTGGCAAAACTGGGCTTAATGCATGTGCGAAAAGTGTCGTCCCAGATTACAGGCTTAATCAGGGACACACTTTCCGCCTAAACTGGATTTTCGCTATGAAGAGACTTTCTTACAACGAAAAATATCATAAAAACGGAAAGTGATGCCCCTGATTAGCCTGTGCAGACTGCACAGGTTAATCTGGAATGACACCTAATGCACATGGATTAAGTGCAGTTTTGCAAGAACAAGGCTTATATTTAAATGGGTTGACAGGGGTTTTTGTCACCGTTTTGGGAATATGATTTAAGGTAACGTGAAATTAGGAATTTTAGTGTCATTTTACTTTGAATTAAGTTAAATTAAAATAGTGATTAATCACATTCAAATTATTTATCACACAATTGGATAATAAGTTGACAGTCATGAACAACAACATATCAATACAATTTTTGTTACTTTTGGAAATTTGTATGCCCCCTTCTTCATAGAAGAAGGGGTATATTGTTTTTGGCCTGTCTGTCTGTCATTGTGTGTGTCTGTCTTTCTGTGTGTCTGTCCCAAAACTTTAACCTAGGTTAAAGTTTGGTCATAACTTTTGCAAAATTGATCATAGCAACTTGATATTTGGCATGCATGTGTATCTCATGGAGCTGCACATTTTTAGTGGTGAAAGGTCAAGGCCAAGGTCATCCTTCAAGGTCAAAGGTTAAAAAAACAAAAACATATTTTCAAAGCGGCGCAGTAGGGGGCATTGTGTTTCTGACAAACACATCTCTTGTTTATTTCTTGACTGAGCACAAGTTATGGTCAAATTTTCAAAGCGGCGCAGTAGGGGGCATTGTGTTTCTGACAAACACATCTCTTGTTTATTTCTTGACTGAGCACAAGTTATGGTCAAATAAGAATACAAGCTTTTGAATGTTTACAGAGAACTACTTGATAGAATATGAGATGACAGATGGATTCAAGGGAGTTTTACCTCACACGGAAGCCACTGTATATAAACGCAAACCTATAGAGATTAGGATCAACAAGGTATGAGAAACATGTTATTTATTTATGTGTTGTCATTATCCTTTTATCATTCTTATTAATTTATCACTTTATTGTGTCACTTGATGATATTCAATGTGATTTTTTTACCACACATTCTGAATGTTAAAATCTGTTAAACACCCTTGGCAGTTTATAAATGCTTAAACGAGACAGTGTTCAGCTTGCATACCTTCATGGATAGAGTGTCAAACTTACATCTGGGCCTAGTATCACAAACTTAAGTCATAACTCTGACTCAACCTTGAGGTTTTTTTCTCAAGTTTTGAGATCAGTTTGACCATAATGCTTGTTTGAGGAGGAATATATGCATAGTCTTATACATAAGATTTAATATCATTAGCGAGGTTTCTGCTCAATTACTATAAAAAAAAATGCAATCTTATCTTTCTGTTCCATTTTCAGGTACGGCAGCACACTCTTCTCAACCTCACCCAGGCTGAGGAGTACCTCATCAAGCTCCGGGCCGTGTCCGCGGTGGGGGCCGGGGAGCCTGCAATCGTCCAGGTGTATCCCAGAATTCAGCAGTGTGGATCAGAGAAAGATGCAGGTAAAATGTGTATGCCCCCATGGAGTGGGAGACATTAAGCTTTGCACTTGTCTGTCTGTTTGTCCTTACTTGGTGGATCTTGCTTAAACCTTCACTGTAAAATGAAAATATTGTTTAGGTAATTGTGAATAAAGGAATTCTGGCTGTGACAAATTGTGGCAGAATCATGGCACATGTCTGTTTTTATACTGTAGAATATATAGTCCCAAAAAGTATGTGTTTTCAACTCCTCTTCAAGTTATGGGTAGATCTCCCTCAAACCTCCACAGTTGAATTACCTTAATGCTAAGATGATTGTATGGAAAGAAGTTTTGGCAGAAATGAGTTTTCCAGAATTATGGCCCTTTGTCTTTTTTTTTCAATAGAATGTATAGGCCATTTTTTTTTGGGGGGGGGGTAAACTCCTCTTTAACTTTTGGGTGAATCTTGCTAATATACTTCACAGTTGAATGACCATAATGTGTCATGTGACTGAATCGAAAGAAATTTTTGACTGCAACCAAGTTGGTTATATTATTTTTTTTCCACTGTAGAATATATAGGGAATTTGTCTGTATCCATCCATCTGTTGTATGGGCATCCGTGTCTGTGACATATTTCTAGTTCATTTTTATGTTAACTGAATATTTCTACAAGAAAGGTTTTTACTGCAAATAGGCTTAAATGTGCCTATATTAATAGAATTTCTTATTGAAGTGACTGTCTTCCAAATGGATATATTAAGATTGTTATTGATAAGGATTAATTTTTCCATACATTGAAGGATTTCGAAATAGTTGGGCGCAAATGTGTACCTGTATAAGAAGTAGCGTGCTAAGCAAAAGACTCGATGTCATGGTTACCTTAAGATCAAGATTACACAATGAGGTCAAAGGTCAAAATATAGCAATTTATTGTCAATGAAGTAGGGCCAAAATGAGGGATTCGGATTTGACTCAAATGATTATATGATATGTGACAGATTGTCACACATGAGGGTTAAGTGGCTAACTTTGAAATCAGAGTCATACTTTGAGATTAAAGGTCAAAGGCAGCACTAATTGTAAAAGTTTTATGGTAAAAGATCTGTGTTCAAGCAGTATGCGAGGGTAAAATGATTTCCTATAGTGATATATATAAGTGATGTCGTCTATCCTGTTTATATTTGAGCCTCAGTATGGGAAAATTGGGGTACGATGCATGTGCATAAAGTGTTGTCCAAGATTAGGCTGTGCAGTCTATCCGCCTAAACTGGATTTTTCGCTAAGAAGAGACTTCCTGTAAACGAAAAATGCCATTAAAGCGGAAAGTGTCGCGCCTGATTAGCCTGTGTGTACTGCACAGGCTGATCTGGGACGACACTTTACGCACATGCATTAAGCCCAGTTTTTCCAGAGCGAGGCTCATTTCTTTTTTCATCTTCATTTCAGAACCGCCTGATCTAAGGTCCACCATTGCACCTACAACAGTATTGAAATCTACAGAAATTAGCTCAACAGTGGACTCTACTACTGTCTCTTTAGAAACTGTTACTAAATATAGAATATCTAAAAATAGCACTGACGTTTATAGGACTACGCAATATTCTAGTACTCAAATAACCGTCTCAAAAGTGGTGCATGTAGGTATATACAAGACAGTTTATTATATGTTTTATTTCTTTTATATGCTGTTTACCAAATCCTGACATGTGTTTTTATGTACGAAATATGTAAATAAGTCTGGTATGAACAGATCATGAGCACGCACTTTTCCATTAAAAAAAATTGGCATATTGTGTGTATCATGAGATAGTACATACAAGATTAAACCCTTTCGCAATTCACAATTTAGCTGTATATTGATTAATTGCAAAAATGTTGATTAATTGCAAAAATGATACCATTTATAATACCTTTTTCCATCCATGAACTAAAGATTCTGTCCATGGCAAGCCCTTGAAGCCAAACAGTCCTCCATGTAACAAGATTGCAATAATTGTCAAAAACATGCTTTATTTTGCTCTGTCTCATTTGACGAGGGTTTATTACGGTGTAAAGTATACAGCAATTGTTATCACGCTCTTGGATATTGTACCATGTACATACTTATATATCAACGTACCCCTCACATTAACTACACAGTCACTATGTTTGCAATATTTTTTGTTTAATTTTTACGCATTTCCGTGTTTTTGATATATGTTTGTGACATTTTAACTTGTGTGTTTTCTGTTACTGTAAAACTATGATAACTCCTTATTTGCTGGACATTTGAATAGTTCTGTCTTAGGTCAGTTAAATCGATTAAATGAGGTCCTTTTATTTTATTTTCTGGTCCATAATTTATTAGAGCAAATATTTCTTGTTTGTAGTTGATAGTTATTTTATAGCCAGTAATTATTGCATCATTTGAATTTTATGTTATTCTTGTCCTTTTAAGGGCAACCAGACATAAATTGTCTTTTATTTGTCTACCAGTGCACATTAAGGTCTCATAGGCCATCGTGCACTGGTCTATTTGGATCAAAATTATTTCTTTGTGTGTGTGTGTGTCTTCATTTTTATCGAGTGCACCGGGATTGTCTCCCATATGGCCATCGCCCCCAGAAGACGTGTTAGTTGGTTACGGGGGATAGTGCAAGATACAGGAGACACCCCGTTCCAGAGGTGACCCTGGGTCTTTTAGTGCCCGGTGTATAGCACCTAGTACACTGCACCTCGGTTTAACGTCTCATGCGAAAGACGAGTTAGTAGGTTAGGTGCAGCGGGGGATCGAACCAGCGATCTCTGGATTGTGAAGCCAGTGTGTTACCACTAGACCACGGATCCGCTACACAANTATTTGGATCAAAATTATTTCTTTGGCGAATACCTGGGCAGCCGGGGTAAATTTTACCTACTTTGGCTCAAAATTAAATATTTTCCCCTGCAAGGTCACCGGGGCAGGTCGGCACATAATGTAGTCGTGAAGACTCAGCAACGACCTGTAAATAAGCTCTGAATTACACACACACTTATGTTATTCTTTAATACTTATTTTGTATTTTTTTATAGTTAATGCTATATTTAAATCACATGCATAGACACTTAACTTGACGTAATCTTTCCATCGTCAAAAAGTAAACTGTTATAAGAAAGTTTAAATTTTAACGATACAATAAAATAATACTCATTGTATATTTGTAATTACTTACCCTAAGTCATATCTCTGTTGATAATTTATTCTCACCTTACCAACAAATTTACGCTGCAAATTATCATTTGTTTTCATTTATTCATCAATATTAAATTGCTNATACAATAAAATAATACTCATTGTATATTTGTAATTACTTAAGTCATGTCTCTGTTGATAATTTATTCTCACCTTACCAACAAATTAACGCTGCAAATTATGATTTGTTTTCATTTATATATCAATATTAAATTGCTAATGTATTTTGTAAATATATTTTGTAAATAATACTGTAACATCAATTCTAGTTAAAGGCTGGTTATTTGCCATTTTGTTACAGACATCAGGGACTTGATGTGCTACTGCTGAAAGAGTTATGACTCTTTAAAAAGAGTTGTCTCTCTTGAAAATGTGCCAAAGATATTGTTACACACAAGTTTGTGAAGCTTTTTCTTTTCATTTTTTTTCTTCCTTTAAGGTTACACATTGTAATGCTTTGCCAGTTAAATGATGTATGTCTTATTCTTTGTTTACTAGAAATATTCTATTCCTAGACATATGTCAATATGTATACTTAATGCCATAAATATGTATGAACCACGCTTTGGGAAAACCGGGCTAAATACATGTGCGTAAAGTATCACCCCAGATGATCCTGTACAGTCATCACAGGCTAATCATGGACGACACTTTCCACTTGTATAGATTTTTTTCATTTAAAAGAAGTCTCTTCTGAACGAAAATCCAGTCTAGGAGGAAAGTGTCATCCCAGATTAGCCTGTGCAGACCAAACAGGCTGATCTGGGCGACTCTACGCACATGCATTAGTCCGGTTTTTCCAGAGACGGACTCATATCGTATATAATTACAATTATTGTTTTGTATCAGAACATGTTTATCAACCCATGTAAAAGTTGCATATGACGGCATATGAAAATAATTTTAGCATGATTGTTACTAGTTTTTTATGTAGAGTTCATGCTAGATGTTTGTAAAAGTAAATTTAAGTCAATATTGGACTATTAAATATGCTATGTATTCCTACATAGGGATTGGAGCTTGACGAAAAGTACACATACAAAAGTGGTTGCATATTTTATTTGATTATTAATGTCTGATCAATGTTGTTACATGCATAACAAGTTTTCAAATTTTGTCATTTTGAAATCATGGAGAATAAAAGTATTATAAGATATATTTTTCCAACATCATGCTTTTAAACTGTTCAGCAGCTCAAAGCATCGTCCCAGACGGCTATGTGAGTACGTGAATGTGACTGCATATATATATGGGCCAGTATCATTTTCATTGATATCAATTATGTGTGATTAGCCAATAGATGTTGTAACTCCGTCCTGGATATTTTCACTCAAGAATTACACATTTTTGGAGTATGAGAATAGGGCATTTGTAAATATTTCAGTTGTTTAAGCATTCATCAGAGGGGGTTATTACGTGACGATCAAGATGGCGATGTTGGTGCGTTTATTTTGTATTATAATTTGCTTTATTCTCAACTTTACTTGCAACAAATTTTCTATAATGCAAATGTAATACAAAATAAATGCTAATAACTTTCTTGCTGATGTGGCTGGAAAGTGAGCAGCATTTAAAAAACAAAGGGTATAAAACGGCAAAAAATACCCGTCTCGGCATGTACATAGCCATATTGACTATCATGTGATTACCCACTATGTGTAAGCATTCATTGACTCTGTCCTTTTATGTGCAGCTTCATGGAGCTTTAAGTGTAGACTAAATTTTTTGATTAATTGTATTATAGACCGTGTAATTGTATTATACCTCAGATTCTAGATTTTATTAAGAGAAATGCATATAAACTTCATCGGGGAACATTTTTTATCCCATCATCACATGTGCCTTGTCAAAATAAATCCCAGATGAGTACACTTTGCTTTTTTTCAGCACAGCAGCGATAAAACTTTCACGCATGGAACGTTGGCGTCATGTTTATGTTCTTGTTGTTTTATAAGCCTATTTAAGTTAAATCTGTACTTGTTATGTGCTTTTTGGGCATATCTGTCTGTGCTATGTCTCCGTAACATTTTGTGCAACTGTTTTACGTTGGATTTGCATTCCTTATTTAGGTATACATGCAAGACTTGTATTTTATGCTTCATGTATTTTAATTTACAACGTTCGTAGTTATTTATTGTGTCGCTATGAATGTGATAGATACAGTGGAAACCCTCTAAACAATATGTGAGGTCCGGTTTATTTCTCTATATAAATATCTCCTAAAAACCCAAATCCCCTCAATTCTGCATACCGCTCATACTAAGGATTAAAATTGGGTCATATCAAGGGTTATTGTAACCCTCTAAACCGTTCAGGGCTTGGTTTATGAAACGTCAGACCTAGTGTCCAAAAATTGTGAATTACGGATGAAAGAAGGGCACAACTAACGAAGGTGCTCGTAAATTTTACAATTTTGGCACAACTAACGAAGGTGCTCGTAAATTTTACAATTTACGGTTAATATTAAAAATCTATTTACAGAGACCATTACTTCTTGTGATGTATGCAAAAAAAGTGCTTAAACTGATCATACTTACTGATAACTAACATCTCTTCTGTTTAATAGGGGTTCCGCTGTTTGTATTGTACCATTACATTACACTACATGTACATTTAAATCTTGTTTATTCAATGGGTGCTATATAATTATGTACATGTGTGTAATTTATATATACATTTCATGTTTTGTATGTATATTTTTGTAATTAGTTCGCTATACATACAAACATTTTCATATTGTATAAGGCCAGACCAAATTTAGTTTTTTAGTTTAAACATTGGTATTAAACTTCAATTCTGTTTGGTTTGGCCACACGAATTATATAATTATAATATGTCAAGTCATATAATGGCATTATATAATTATTATATGAGTCTAGGTTACTATGATATTGTATTGCCATTGTTTTTAAAAACTGTATTTTGTACTGTTATTATAATGTTTTACAAAAAATAACCAAATATAAGTTAAAATTAAAGAGGTTTTGTTATTGTTATCATGTTTCCTAATATGATTAGCTGTATCTCAAACAGATGAAATATATTCATTTTGTGTTTATACATTCTGTGATTATTCTAAGTTTAAGGACACCATATTTTTTAGCCATAGCAATTTTTTTTGACACCAGTATTTTGGACACCCAGATTTTCTGTCACTATTTTAAGTTTTAGAACACCATATGTTTTAGCCATATTATTATTTTTTTATGACATCAGTTTTTTGGACAACCAGATTTTCTGTAATTATTCTAAGTTTTAGGACACCATATTTTTTAGCCATATTATTATTTTGTATAACACCAGTTGTTTTGGACACCCAGATTTCCTTTTACAAATATTAAATTTTATTCTAAATTTTCATTGGATTTTATCAGAACTTATAACCTATTTGTGTACATGCAGTGATATATCACACATGTGTCTAACAACCAGATGGTGGTCATAAAACCTGGCAGGTAAAATCGGAAAGTCACTTGACCGTTACATTTGCGTTTTGTGAGATCCACGACGCAGCCAGACGGACAACCAGAAACGAGTATACCTCCCTCGTTAGGCGTGATGTTTATAAACACTGTAGAACCTCAAGGACATAAATGGCTTAATTGGTCAATTTAGCATTATCCAAATGTCATTACTCGACTATTTCCAATTTGTTGTTTGCTGATTATCAATATACAGTCATTAGCAAACCAATAAATCTGCCATTTTTAGATGTGTGGATTAAAACCTGGCCTCCAAATGAGGATCATTATGACTCACTGTCACAGAGATGTTCATGGACATGTTAAAACACTCAACACTATTTCCATTGGGAATTGTGTGACTCGTATAATGCATGGCTGTTTCTCTTGTCAAGAAACAAATGGAAGTGATAGAAAACTTCTCATTTGTGTGTGTGACAATCAGATAAATCTTCTTCTTACAGAATGTGACATCCAGAATAAATAGAGTGCATACCACCATAGATGTGATTTACAAACAGAACAAATGTATCTGGTTTAATGGAATTTCCGAAGTCACATTGTTTTTTAATCATCCCGTAAGAAATAATGAATATCATGTACATGGTGAAGAGGTGTGATGGCCGTCCGTCTGTCATGCCTTGTTTGTCATGCTGCTCACTCATGCATAAACTTTTCTTTCAAACATTATTTTCTCTTTAAAGGACTATGAAAATTTTCGCATTAGTTTACACTAATGATTTTTGATTGGTCCTTATTCAAACTTTTTTTTCCAAAGATGTTAAAATCTTAAATTCTGCTCTTAAATATGTAGAGTAAGAGAGCTTAAACTATAGCGTATAAATGCTAATATACATATGCGCACAATTTTGCGTTAGTTTTTTTTTATCTCAGAAAAACGTATTGACATTGGTCTGTACTTTTCTTTTTTTTAATCAATCATACAATAAAATACAATAAAGTGAAACTTCAGCTGCACAAACAGGTGAGAAAACCCTTATAATACAATGCAGTCCTTTATTTATGGCAAGAATTCAATTGCCAAACAGAAATACAAGACCAGTTGCGATGGCGTAGTGTATATGGTGTCCGCTTAGCATCCCAGAGGTCATGGGTTCGATCCCCACTGTGCGAGCGTTCTTTAGACCAAAGACACCAAGTACTGCTTGTACCCACGAAATGGACTAGAGAGCGTTTGAATCAACCTTATGCTTTAGATGCAATCAAGCTTAAATAGATAAGGTTTACACTTTATTTTAAATACAAGACTCACGTGTACATAACTAACGCACAAATGTGGCGTGTTCTGACAAAACTGGGCAAAATGCTTGTGCGTAAAGTTTCATCCCAGATTAGCCTGTGCAGTTCGCACAGGCTAATCCGGGAGGACACTTTCCGCCTAAACTGGATTTTCGCTAAGAAGAGACATCATTTAAACGAAAAATTCCATAAAAGCGGAATTTGTCGTCCCTGATTAGCCTGTGCACAGGCTAATCTGGGATAATAATTTACGCACAAGCATTTTGCCCAGTTTTGTCAGAACATGACACAAATGTGAACAAAACTGGTGTCACCATCTTGGAACAGTGAATGCAAAAGCACTGGGGGTTTAAACCGGTTTTACAAAGCTACATACCTCACATATGGCCAAGAATTATTCCTTTAATACTTAAGTTAAGTAGACACAAAAAATTAACTTCATAGCATCACAATTCAAATTAAATAGCAATAAAAGAGAATACATTTCAATTTACTGACTGGTTATATACAGACCTTAGCACCAGAAACATAACTTTCTGAGGCACGGTGAAATTAAGCCAAAACGAGTATCCCCTACATCGTGTCTTTATAAGAAAGCTTAAGAGACAAAGCATTGTATTTTTTTGCATTCAGATCACTGTCGTGTAGTGCGGGAAAAAAACCGCAATAAGGTTGTAAATGGCTACACGGCAAAGCATGTTTGTGAATGTCCATCTTTAGCAACACACAATAGTACAGTTCAATAGTTTCAAATGGATTAAGTGGTTTCAATTGAATAAGCCATTTAAAAACAAACTGTGACTAAAAACAACAGAGATTCATAATTATATTAGCATTTAAAACAAAACTATCTTTTTTAGGTGACCTACATGCATCTGTATCTGTAAACTTTATTCAGTTATAATGCAATACAATCCCGGGCTCGGTTTGAAATCCGATGATATCATATTTTTTTAAAACATAATGCACTTTAAGGCTTCATTTCTTAGATACATATACATGTATATACCTAAAAAAATCAAATCTTATCCATTCTGAAGAAATTATAAATTATAAGTATTCGTGTTCTGTGTGTTAAATATTCAATTTAATATAAACTTATTAAATGAACATGATTGTGAAGACCACTGCATTTTTTTTCTGGGAATATATAAAACCACTAGACTTCTCATTACCTGATACAGAATATATGTGTCGTGTTCTGAGAAAACTGGGCAAAATGCTTATGCGTAAATTGTCATCCCAGATTAGCCTGTGCAGTCCGCACAGGCTAATCAGGGACGACAATTCCCGCTTTTATGGAATTTTTCGTTTTAATGATGTCTCTTCTCAGCGAATATCCAATTTAGGCGGTAAGTGTCGTCCCGGATTAGCCTGTGCGGACTGCACAGGCTAATCTGGGACGACACTTTACGCACATGCATTTTGCCCACGACACATATACATGTTTATGCAGCTTCAGTAAACAATGGTAACTTTGTTTGTGTTTATTTTCACTGTTTTTGACAATATTTCAGTCATACGTGTATATAACACAGCACATAACAATGACACGTCACTCATGACAATAACACAGCTGTTATGACATAACAAATACAGCACTTATGACAATAACACAGCTGTTATGACAATAACACAGCTGTTATGACAATAACACAGCTGTTATGACAATAACAAAGCGCTTATGAAATAACACAGCTGTCATGACAATAACACAGCACTTATGATAACAGCACAGCGCTTATGACAATAACACAGCTTTCATAATAAAAACACAGCACTTATGACAATAACACAGCACATAACAATAACAAATCCCTTATGACAATAACACAACTGCTATCACAATAACACAGCTGTTATAACAATAACACAGCACTTATGATAATAACACAGCGCTTATGATAATAGCACAGCGTTTATGACAATAACACAGCGCTTATAACAATTAGACAACTGTTGTGACAATAACACAGCACTTATGATAATTACACAGCTGTTATGACAATTACACAGCGCTTATGACAATAACACAGCACTTATGACAATAACACAGCTTTTATGACAATAACACAGCTGTTTTCACAAAATCACAGCACATAGCAATAACACAGCGCTAATGACAATAACAACGCTGTTATGACAATAACACAATTGTTATGACAATAACACAACGCTTATGACAATAACACAGCGCTTATGACAATAACACAGCTGTTCTGACAATAACACAGCTGTAATGACAATAACACAGCTGTTATGACAATAACACAGCACATAACAATAATATATCACTTATGACAATAACATAGCTGTTATGGCAATAACAAAGCTTTTATGACAATAACACAGCTGTTATGACAAAA
>VMBQ01012899.1:5180-19212 GCA_007657795.1 Dreissena rostriformis
AAGTTATACGATATATGGAAAGTCTGTTCAGCTATCGGTTCAATAAAATTGGAAATTAATCGAGACTTGATGAAGATTGATTGTAATTTTATTGAACCGAAGCTGACACAGACTTTACATGCCCACCCATATATATAACATCCCACCCATGAGCACCATTCTTCATTATTTATAGACTCTCTAAAGAATGACCTTCACCGACAACTTCCGTTCTCTCATGTAAAGTCTGTGTCAGCTTCGGTTCAATAAAATTACAATCCATCTTCATCAAGTCTCGATTAATTTCCAATTAAAACTCGTTGGAACAGTGCTTATGACATGGTTGAACGTTACTTGGAGCAGCAGGTAGCTATCTTAGCTGCTCTTACAGCACCTGAGGTCCACCGAGACACAGACCTTGATACATTGTCACCGTCAGATGTGTCTAATGCTGAGCAGCTGCTCGTGATCTTACAGCCACTGAAAACCATGACTACAATTCTATGTGACACACATCAACCAACAATTTCAATGGTATTTCCTCTTCTCTTGAACTTGAAGAGGAAACTTGAAATAGATCAAGCAGATTGTGGTTTGATTAAAAATGTTAAAAAAGCAATGTTGACTGACCTAGACAAGAGATACACAGACCCTGCTGTCAGGGAAGTCATGCTACAAGCATCATTCATTGATCCTCGGTTTAAGCAACTGCCATTTTTGGATCCTTTAGAGAGACTTGATATCCATACATCTGTAATTACCATGACAAATGCCATTTACAATAGCTCAGTCAGACATACTGTAAAGGTCAAGACCGAGCCTGATGACCAACCTCCACATACTGAAACTGCTCCTGTATTACAGAGTGTACCAGTTTTACCAGTACCGGATACAAAAGCTTCGGACTTGAAAGAAGAAGCAGCACAGGAGGGGGCCCCTGTAGCTAAACGGTCTGCCTTAGACTCTCTGTTTGGTGACGTGTTTGTCACACAGGTAGAACTACCATCAAAGTCTCAGATTCAGCTCATAGAGGAGGAAGTACTTAAGTACAAGGCTGCTGATTCTGTTAATGTTAATGATAATCCGCTATCATGGTGGTTAGCCCATCAGTTTGAGTACCCTTATCTCTGTAATGTTGCAAAACATTTATTGTGTATTCCAGCCACAAGTGTGCCCAGTGAAAGGGTGTTTAGTACAGCAGGGGATGTTGTCACTGCACAGCGTTCAGCCCTTTTACCAGAACACATAGACAGACATGTCTTCCTAAAGAAAAATGTTAAACTTTAAGTTCTAGTCATGTTTTCAAAACTGTGTTCAATGTTAATTTAGTTTAAGCAGTTCTAGTCAGTGTTTTGTTAATAAAATTGACAAATACTCATAGTTTCTTATTATATAATGGTTATGTCAAACTGTCAGTATTACTTTTGTTCATTGAAATTCATATTCGCGAATAAATATTCGTATTCGCCACCCTGTATTCGTGATACGTATCGTATTCGTCACCTACTGTATTCGTTGCAGCCCTACCGGTAATTGCCGTCCGTAGAAGAACAACACGTGTTGGTTATTAACTGCCGTTGTACATATTTGTTGATATAACCCTATCTCATTTCTGGTGATTATTGTTCTACAATGTGCATTTTTTATGATAAAAACCTATCTCAATGACGGTGATAGTAGTACTGCAGCGTTTAGGCTGTTGCTTCAACTCACGAGAAATGTTTAAAGTTATGGACAAGTAAAAAAAATATAAATCGCATCAAAAGTGGAGGTGGCCCCCTCTACTTGTAATGTGTTGCGACAATTACTGACATTTTCACTGTAGAAAAATTATTGAATGAAAGGAAGGTTGGAAAAAAGGTCCAGTATCTAGTGAAGTGGGAGGGGTATCAAGAACCTACATGGGAAGATAAGAAAAACATCCTCGACAAACGTTTACTAAAAAACTTCAAGAAACAAAGCATCTGTTAAATTGTTTTAATAATAACAAGAATAAGTAAGCTTTCATAAATATCAAATGATCATTATTTTCCGTAAAGCCTTTGGCTTTACATGTATCAAAAGCATGTAGTTACTGGACTACCGCAAAACTCTGCAACCATGCAGACTTTGTCACTGCCGACTTCCGCTACAACGCCAGTATGGCTTCCACAAAGTTTCTAAACCACACATTCAGGGAAATCGACGATTTCCGCCACAGCGCCATCTTGGGTACCCCCGACGTCCTCGATCACACCTTTTGAGCTACAGTCGACTTCCACTTAGTTGCCTTCTATGATACACACTTCCATCGCAGCGCCTACTGGACAGCCAGTTTATCCCGCCGGTCTCTCGTCTTCATTAAATTACAACTAGAATGCTAGATATCCTCCGCAAGCCGTCACTCCAACAATGACTAGTATCGATGTGGCATTTGCTGAACGAAGCACTCAGCCATACAGTCTGGCCTTACAGGTGAAGATTGTAGCAGTGAAGCCAGCAGAAATACACTGGAAGGAAGGGGAGGAGAAAAAGGTGATGAACTTCGCCATGAGTGATGGCAACCCCACTGCGAAAGGGCTTTGCTATGACGCAGCAAAGTTTTGCAAAGTGCAGGTGGGCAACACTTTGATTCTGCGAAACACTATTCGCAGAACCGAGGATGAGGGAAGAGTCCTCATGTTGACTTGCGCATCAAAGGTGCTCATGTCGGCACCCCTACAGGTTCCTCCACAACATGAGCAGGATGGTGAGAGGCTCCTCAATCCACCGCCGGCTGAGTTTGTTCAAATTAAGACAGCGTTGACTTCACCTGCCAAGAAACGCGTCTCTATCAGTGGGAAAGTCACGCAGGAAGACGAACCGAGAGAGGTGCCGGTACAGGGTGAGTGGTCTCCATCAAGACCATCACTGTCCAGGGCGACAGTTCTAAGACGCAGGTCACTCTTTGGCGTTCTGCGGTACAGGCAGACATAAGGCCAGGTGACCACGTGATCACCAATGTGATCGTCAATAGCTGCAAAAATGCCCTGTTGCTCTCCACAACTCCGAGGTCCAACATCCAAAACAGGGAGGCTCCCCTTGTGCAATCTATTGTCTCTGTGGAGGCAAAAGGTGTGAGCGACCGAGTGGCAGAATGTTTATGTGAAACCGGGGAAATAATAAAAATGCCTGCCGAACTTCTCCAGCAGGTATTGGAGGAGGATGGACTGATCATGCCTGACATTGAGATGGCCACTCCAACTGGACCAATTGACCTGCAGGTGGTCTCCATGGGTTCCGACGTCGTGAGCTCTATAAAAGTGCTCAATCGCACGGGTGTAAACCAATATGTTGTTTATAAAAGTGTAGTTAATATGAAAGTTCTCTACATGAACAAAGTGTAAATATGTTAGTCTGGTTGTTTTTTTGCATGTTCTTCATGTCCAAATACCATAATTCATTTTAATTTCTGAAATGACATTCATGATCGAAAAGCATGATTTAGAAATGACTTTGCTTTTAATGATAATTTAACTATTTGATGATTTTGTCAAACTTTATATTGTTTTCTATTTATTTCTTTTCGCGGCCCCCTGAATGTTGAGAATATTTAACGTCATGCTTTGCCGCCATTTGTCGGGTTAACGATGACGGTGACATCATTGTAATTGTTATGATTTATATAGAGTAAATAAAGGATAGAACTGTTACGATGCGTAGTACTTTCTAAGCAACATTTCTCGCATACGCCAATACCAAGAAAGAATAGGGCATACTGGCTTGGACCATACCAGACTTACTTATTTCAATACTTGTATTATGTTTTTTCTAGTCTTTACCTAGTCATTGTTTAAGTCTGATGTTCTTGGCCAGTCAGGGACGACAATTTCCGCTTTTATGGAATTTTTGGTTTAAATGATGTCTCTTCTTAGTGAAAATCCAGTTTAGGCGTAAAGTGTCATCCCGGATTAGCCTGTGCGGACTGCACAGGCTAATCTGGGATGACACTTTAAGCACAAGCATTTTGCCCAGTTTTCTCAAAACACGCCACAAATAGTCTGTACACGTTTTTTGTGTTCCAAAAATAAAAATATGCTCATACTGTGTCTGATTTTATTTATCCTGTAATTCCTGGAAACGATTCAATTTTTTTTTACTGCTGCTTACGCTTTTATAAAAGTTCATAGACAGTGCAGTGCCAAATAATAATCTCATTGAAATAATGCTACAACAATGATAACATGGTTTCTCATAAGTACGTACTTTCTCATTTCATAACAATTATGAACAGACAAAACATATAAATGATTACTTTGGCATTTGTTAAGACCTGTGAAAGTACATATAAGACCCAAGATCTCACAGGAAAACAGGTCATAATGTTCATTAAGACTTAAGTAACTTTTTGTTACTGTGATATTTTGAAGACATTTTGAATTGTTAACTTATTCAACACACAGATAACTTCAACTAAAAAAAATTCAATGCAGCTTTGGATCACTAGACCTTCTTTGGTGGCAATTTGCTCTAAGCCTTTTTTTACTGGAAAACATGAAGGATCCAAGAATTTGGAAATATTCCAAGAAGCACCATGTGGTCCGATAGTTACTACAGTTTATTATTAGTCACACTATTTTTATGTATTCACTGACACATGAAGCACAGAAACCAAATCAGACCGAACATTAACAAGTCAAACAAACACTCCAACTATCAAGTACAACTTGTTACATGCAAAAACAAGCAATTCAAACATGCCATGCACAGTTTACTTGGATACTCCATGAAATTCAGACGGTAGAAGCAGGCCATTTACATCCATCCAGTCAATGTTTTATTCGCACTTTCCCCTTATCACAGACAGTATCTTCAAATGAAAGTTGCAGAGGGTGAATAGCTCAGTCTGCTTTATCACATGCTGCTTCTGTTTCCTTATTGCCTAAAATAGGAGAATTATCAGGTCAGAAACAAGAACCTCCATTGAAATGTCCTTTATGGATTGACAACTACCATTTTACGTTTCTTTCTTTAAATTCTTTAACTGCTTTATTTTCACAAATAAATTCCTTATAGCACAATTCTTAAACCTACTAATAAACCTTAAATACGCAAATTCAATAATGTGGAATTTTAGCCTTAAGTAAACATGAACTATTTTCAAAAAAAAAAAATTGAAATGATGCGGAAATCATGTGAAAGATGTCTTAAAGTGATAATCATCATAAATAAACAGCAAATAAATTAAAACTCTTAAAACCTGTAAAACCCCCAACTGTTTTGCATTTATAGATTGTTATTTAAACTGGACTCCATTAACTCATGGACCAATGGAAAGGGTCGGACCAACAAAAATAAGGGATAAGTATGACCTTGATCTTAAAGGCAAAGAGACAGGTATTACATAAACTGATACAGTATATGTATGTCTCTTCTAAGTGGTCATTTCTGGTTGTAGTTTTTTCCAAAAGCGGGAAAGTCAAAAATATGTGTCACCTTTATGTATGAGGAGCAGTCCAGCCAAGATGAGACATGACCCGAACCACCACAGCAGCGAGAGACGCTCTCCAAACAGTAGCACCCCTAGCAGAGCCTGAAACACACATATGGAGTCATCAAGACATATGGAGTCATCAAGACATATCAAATTATTACATTAGTTACGACACTTGAGAAATTGATGAGAAAAAACATAAAAAGCTTCACACACAAAAATCATCCATTTTGCCAATAGCAAATTAATGAATTATAGCAGTAACTAAAACAAACCGCTTAAATAATTTTCAAAAGGACTTCATCTGTGTATTCTCCATTTTATCAAAAATACAAGACAGGCTTTGCTCTTATTGCTTTTTTAACATTCAAGTCCATTTTGACTTTTCCAGTTTTATTGGGAAGCTCTTTGGACCTGCCAGCTTGTAACAGGGTTCAACATTTTTAGTAGTCTGACAGTCTGGGACATCACATCCAAATATTCAGTACTGAATAGTTATAATAAAATTCTAGCTTGGCCAGGAATAACAAGAGCATTGTCACAGACGTGATGAATACCCCCACATGCCGCATTGACACAGAATATTTTGCATGTTAAAACGCACTAAGTGACCCCGCGACCTATTTTTTGACCCGGTATGACCCATATTCAAACTTGACCTAGACATCATCTAGATACAACTTCTGACCAAGTTTGGTGAAGATTGGATGAAAACTACTTGAATTAGAGAACGGACAACAAGCTGAATGTTTAAAACGCACTAAGTGACCCCGTGACCTAGTTTTTGACCTGGCATGACCCATATTCGAACTTGACCTAGACATCATCTAGATACAACTTCTGACCAAGTTTGGTGAAGATTGGATGAAAACTACTTGAATTAGAGAGCGGACAACATGCTGAATGTTTAAAACGCACTAAGTGACCCCGTGACCTGGTNGCGTTGACTTCACCTGCCAAGAAACGCGTCTCTATCAGTGGGAAAGTCACGCAGGAAGACGAACCGAGAGAGGAGCCGGTACAGGGTGAGTGGTCTCCATCAAGACCATCACTGTCCAGGGCGACAGTTCTAAGACGCAGGTCACTCTTTGGCGTTCTGCGGTACAGGCAGACATAAGGCCAGGTGACCACGTGATCACCAATGTGATCGTCAACAGCTGCAAAAATGCCCTGTTGCTCTCCACAACTCCGAGGTCCAACATCCAAAACAGGGAGGCTCCCCTTGTGCAATCTATTGTCTCTGTGGAGGCAATAGGTGTGAGCGACCGAGTGGCAGAATGTTTATGTGAAACCGGGGAAATAATAAAAATGCCTGCCGAACTTCTCCAGCAGGTATTGGAGGAGGATGGACTGATCATGCCTGACATTGAGATGGCCACTCCAACTGGACCAATTGACCTGCAGGTGGTCTCCATGGGTTCCGACGTCGTGAGCTCTATAAAAGTGCTCAATCGCACGGGTGTAAACCAATATGTTGTTTATAAAAGTGTAGTTAATATGAAAGTTCTCTACATGAACAAAGTGTAAATATGTTAGTCTGGTTGTTTTTTTGCATGTTCTTCATGTCCAAATACCATAATTCATTTTAATTTCTGAAATGACATTCATGATCGAAAAGCATGATTTAGAAATGACTTTGCTTTTAATGATAATTTAACTATTTGATGATTTTGTCAAACTTTATATTGTTTTCTATTTATTTCTTTTCGCGGCCCCCTGAATGTTGAGAATATTTAACGTCATGCTTTGCCGCCATTTGTCGGGTTAACGATGACGGTGACATCATTGTAATTGTTATGATTTATATAGAGTAAATAAAGGATAGAACTGTTACGATGCGTAGTACTTTCTAAGCAACATTTCTCGCATACGCCAATACCAAGAAAGAATAGGGCATACTGGCTTGGACCATACCAGACTTACTTATTTCAATACTTGTATTATGTTTTTTCTAGTCTTTACCTAGTCATTGTTTAAGTCTGATGTTCTTGGCCAGTCAGGGACGACAATTTCCGCTTTTATGGAATTTTTGGTTTAAATGATGTCTCTTCTTAGTGAAAATCCAGTTTAGGCGTAAAGTGTCATCCCGGATTAGCCTGTGCGGACTGCACAGGCTAATCTGGGATGACACTTTAAGCACAAGCATTTTGCCCAGTTTTCTCAAAACACGCCACAAATAGTCTGTACACGTTTTTTGTGTTCCAAAAATAAAAATATGCTCATACTGTGTCTGATTTTATTTATCCTGTAATTCCTGGAAACGATTCAATTTTTTTTTACTGCTGCTTACGCTTTTATAAAAGTTCATAGACAGTGCAGTGCCAAATAATAATCTCATTGAAATAATGCTACAACAATGATAACATGGTTTCTCATAAGTACGTACTTTCTCATTTCATAACAATTATGAACAGACAAAACATATAAATGATTACTTTGGCATTTGTTAAGACCTGTGAAAGTACATATAAGACCCAAGATCTCACAGGAAAACAGGTCATAATGTTCATTAAGACTTAAGTAACTTTTTGTTACTGTGATATTTTGAAGACATTTTGAATTGTTAACTTATTCAACACACAGATAACTTCAACTAAAAAAAATTCAATGCAGCTTTGGATCACTAGACCTTCTTTGGTGGCAATTTGCTCTAAGCCTTTTTTTACTGGAAAACATGAAGGATCCAAGAATTTGGAAATATTCCAAGAAGCACCATGTGGTCCGATAGTTACTACAGTTTATTATTAGTCACACTATTTTTATGTATTCACTGACACATGAAGCACAGAAACCAAATCAGACCGAACATTAACAAGTCAAACAAACACTCCAACTATCAAGTACAACTTGTTACATGCAAAAACAAGCAATTCAAACATGCCATGCACAGTTTACTTGGATACTCCATGAAATTCAGACGGTAGAAGCAGGCCATTTACATCCATCCAGTCAATGTTTTATTCGCACTTTCCCCTTATCACAGACAGTATCTTCAAATGAAAGTTGCAGAGGGTGAATAGCTCAGTCTGCTTTATCACATGCTGCTTCTGTTTCCTTATTGCCTAAAATAGGAGAATTATCAGGTCAGAAACAAGAACCTCCATTGAAATGTCCTTTATGGATTGACAACTACCATTTTACGTTTCTTTCTTTAAATTCTTTAACTGCTTTATTTTCACAAATAAATTCCTTATAGCACAATTCTTAAACCTACTAATAAACCTTAAATACGCAAATTCAATAATGTGGAATTTTAGCCTTAAGTAAACATGAACTATTTTCAAAAAAAAAAAATTGAAATGATGCGGAAATCATGTGAAAGATGTCTTAAAGTGATAATCATCATAAATAAACAGCAAATAAATTAAAACTCTTAAAACCTGTAAAACCCCCAACTGTTTTGCATTTATAGACTGTTATTTAAACTGGACTCCATTAACTCATGGACCAATGGAAAGGGTCGGACCAACAAAAATAAGGGATAAGTATGACCTTGATCTTAAAGGCAAAGAGACAGGTATTACATAAACTGATACAGTATATGTATGTCTCTTCTAAGTGGTCATTTCTGGTTGTAGTTTTTTCCAAAAGCGGGAAAGTCAAAAATATGTGTCACCTTTATGTATGAGGAGCAGTCCAGCCAAGATGAGACATGACCCGAACCACCACAGCAGCGAGAGACGCTCTCCAAACAGTAGCACCCCTAGCAGAGCCTGAAACACACATATGGAGTCATCAAGACATATGGAGTCATCAAGACATATCAAATTATTACATTAGTTACGACACTTGAGAAATTGATGAGAAAAAACATAAAAAGCTTCACACACAAAAATCATCCATTTTGCCAATAGCAAATTAATGAATTATAGCAGTAACTAAAACAAACCGCTTAAATAATTTTCAAAAGGACTTCATCTGTGTATTCTCCATTTTATCAAAAATACAAGACAGGCTTTGCTCTTATTGCTTTTTTAACATTCAAGTCCATTTTGACTTTTCCAGTTTTATTGGGAAGCTCTTTGGACCTGCCAGCTTGTAACAGGGTTCAACATTTTTAGTAGTCTGACAGTCTGGGACATCACATCCAAATATTCAGTACTGAATAGTTATAATAAAATTCTAGCTTGGCCAGGAATAACAAGAGCATTGTCACAGACGTGATGAATACCCCCACATGCCGCATTGACACAGAATATTTTGCATGTTAAAACGCACTAAGTGACCCCGCGACCTATTTTTTGACCCGGTATGACCCATATTCAAACTTGACCTAGACATCATCTAGATACAACTTCTGACCAAGTTTGGTGAAGATCGGATGAAAACCACTTGAGTTAGAGAGCAGATAACCAATTCGGAACAACAGACCGACAGACAAGCTCACTCCTACCGTATATACCCCCCTAAACTTTGTTTGTGGGGGTATAAAAACACTATACTCAGAAGACTTGTAGCCCAGTACTCTACCATATGAGCTAGATGGCCTACATGTAACATATAATGTGGTTTAAAACAAAAGGACCAAGCCTGCTAATAAACACGCGAGTATAATTACCGTGATCAGGAAGTTAGCCCCTGTGTTGGTGATGGTGGCCTCTATCGTGGAGGAACAATGCTGCAGAGACTTTGTAAACAACGTCCACATGAGCGAGTTGAAGATGAAAATACCGGCAAAGCACACTGCCCGCAGGACGTACAGTAACTGATATAGAAATAGTTTCATGTTCTTACTAATATGATTCATGTTATACACAAATGGGTCTTATGCCATATGCAACCAGCGTAACTTAAAACCAGCCTGCGCATTTTAGCATGACGCAGGTAATATGTTCAACATATTTTAATATACACACATGATACATAAAATTGTAATTTTACTGTTATCCTAATTGACACTGAACATAACTGGAAGTGCTTTATGCCTCAGGCATTTTAATTTAATAAGAAAAGAGTACTTGTACTTTAAAGCCAGTGCTTTCACACTTTATATTTTTATAAAACAAAATACATTCTTCAATAATATTTTGTCATTCAAATATGCATCCTAGTCAAATTAAGATAAGACACTGAAATAGTTTTCAAAATCGCTAATGTTTCCCAGAACTTAAAACATCTAGAACACTCATTGAAGATGACAAATACCCCATAATTGCTCATTTCCAGCAGTTGCAAAATTTAAGTATTAGTAAAATTAATTTCAAAATTTGAATTGATTTATTGAATTAATTGCCTTAGTTCAAGGGCACATAACAAGACAAAAAATAGTGCAACAAACACAAAAATAATTTCTTAAATATTGAATATTCAATATTAATATTACATAAATATTGCGACATACATGAACATTGCGTCTTGCACTTCTACATACTATACATATTATGAACAACATTTCTGAAGTCCCCATGTAAGTAGGAACAAAACTGAGAGACAACTTAACAACACAAAGTACTCAAGTGACGCATGAGACACCAACAAACAACTGACCAACCAACCAACAGAGTGATAGGTATACCCCCAAACTTTGTTTGCGGAGGTATAATTAACATGACATGCATAACAGCTTCCTTCCTTACTGTATCACAGAGAGCCATGAGCTCAGTTCCAGCAAGTATGCCGCTACAAATGGCGTGCACTGTGTCCTCCGTCATGGCCAGCTTGGCTGACACGGACGCCATGGCTGCCATTGCCCCTGCACATACGGCGAGGCTGATACCCAGCTGGTGGTTTGTAACCTTATCTGGCATGCTATCCAGACACCATACAATTCACTAGACCTTAAACTGAAAGATGAAACAAGACTTTGTACTTATGGTGGGCTTCATTATGTGGGAGTTGGGTCAGGACTGCAAAATCCATGACAAGCATAATCGCAGACGATTCATGTCGTTCCCAGCCCAGACCATGATGACCCACCCAGGAATAGATTTAGCGCCAACCACAACTACAATCCAGGCTACTGCAGTTGTGTCCAAACTTTGGTGCTTAAAAAAGCATGATGCTTACAAATTGATTTTTTTTATTATTATTCCTCAAAATTGTTCAAACATATGTTTTAAATTCAAAGATAATTCTTTGCTTACAGGTGAAGCGTGGATGGATAAAGTCAATGGCCTTGTATATGTAGTTAATCAATATAAAGACACAGCAATTTTTTTCCTTCTTTATAAAGTACCGGTAAACGGCACTTTCCCAATTACGAAAAAACTACAAATTTCCCAATTGCTGTCCAAAAAATTCCCAATTTAAGGTAAAAAAAAAAAAAAAATTTTTTTTTTTTTTTAAATTCAACATTTAGTTAGTTTCCATTTGCAGCTATATGGCTTGAACCGAGGTAAATATAATATTGACAGCTTGAAAACACTTAGTTTTCAATTTTAAAGTATTTGGGAGCAAAAAATCAAATAAACCAATTTCCCAATTTGAGGTTTTCACGACTCGATTTTTCCCAATTTTGAGGTTTTCACGACTGGATTTTTCCCAAATTGGACCGGTACGGGTACTTTTCCCAATTGGACAAAGAAAATCACTGAGACAGCTTTAAAAGCACAATGCTGCTGTAGAAACAATTAAAGTGTAGTCTGCTGATGAACATAAAATTGTTATTTATAAGACGCAGAAGTTATAAATTGATTTATATTTGTAGCGTATTTCCCCGTTGTTTACACTACTGGGGTGCATCCTTTGCTAACAAATATATTTACTGCAGTGTAACCTACTCTTTTATACCGGATGTTACATCATTCTTCAACAGAACTAGCACTGCGCAGATCATTATTTTTTAAAAAATACCAATTTTAATCGTTGTATTGCGATTATTTGGACTTTCTGGTTCTGAGTATAACGAGTCATAGCAGATTTTGCATTATATAATATTCTGTGTAACAGGGCGTGTAATCGGTACTGATTATTTCGATAATCGATAATATTCTTTATTGTTGTGACCTACTTTCATAAGTTTCGTAGCGTCGTCTGTTTATACTCGCTGACTAAGTCTGTTGTGATTGTATATTTGATTTTATGTTGTGATACTTGCTTTACATCTGACGATTTACATTAAATCACAACATTTAATGTAAGATTGATTTAGATATGTGCAATGTTCTTTACGCAGCATCGTTTGGGTCTTTGACCTTACTTATAGCGTGGTTGACCTACTTTGATAGCGTGAGTACGCTAGCTTGACTTCTACCAGTAGCATCTCTTTTGTGACAGGAATTTGTGCAATGTCTACATCAGTTTTGTTGTTGGGGCACTCTTTTGTTAAACGTTTTCACATATGGTGTGCCTCAAATCACAAACACAATTTAAATTTATCCAACAATAGGATACAAATTTACTGGCATGGTGTAAGTGGTGGAATTCTCCTGCCAACAAACAAAACCAAGTCCCTGTCACAAGCCACATACCTAGTCTCTGAGCTCAACATTGATATTACTTTTGTACAGGCGGATAGTAATGATTTGTGTAATTTGTCTTTATTTGTTAGAGAAATAGTGCAGTCATTGTTGGACCTTGCAGACACAATTCTTTGCTTTGGAAGCAGACTGGTGATTCTTGCAGAAATTCAGCCATTAGACGAAATGAGCACAATATGCGTGTACGTCGGGCAAATGCTCTCATATCAGCACATTGCAGAATGTCTCTTCAAATCATTTTCTGGACACACTCACGGAACAATTTTAACTTACGTTTTACAGAATTTTTTGCTGCTGAAAATGGCATGCATGTCCATCACACCATTAGCATACCTCAATATTATATGTCTGTGCGCAGTGCTTTGCTATTTGCAGAACGCAGACTTCCAAAGAAGAGAAACTGGCGTAGTTTTTAATATTGCATCATTATTCTGGTGTATATTTCTACCATTTATATGACAATATGGTGCAATATTTTCAGAGAATACTTGGTGCACGGCATCTGGAGTCATTGGAAGCAGCAGGGTTGAAGTATTCATCAGTCCCTACATAGCCTTTCCTGGGAGTATTTCCTCTGTACACTCAGTGGACAAGTATCAGTCATCGAAGGGCAAGCGGTTTCATTCTTGATCTCATATTGGATCACCAGATGTAAATTATTAATTTTATCCTGTTTGTTTGCAGGAGTACGTTTAATACCTTTTATTTCATGGGTGCTGGTTATCATCCTACATTATATTACTGGGTATTAGTTGTGTACCCATTACATTTATCGGGTATTGGTTGTGTACCCAATATTTTTTGTTGGGTATGGGTTGTGTACCCATTAGTTATTATCAGGCCTTAACTGTGTGCCCATTACATTTATCGGGTATTGGTTGTGTACCCAATATGTATTATCGGGTATTGGTTGTGTAACCATTACAAATTATCGGGACTGTGTGCCCTTTAAAGTTATCAGGTATTGGTTGTGTAACCAATATAACGAATCGTGTATTGGTTGTGTACCCATTACATATTATAGGGCTTTACCTATTACATTAAATCTATAGCTGTGTTGATTATATGTTGTTACCTCCCTTAGACCGAGTTCATTCCCATTAAAAACAAGTGCTCGTCGACTTCCGGTGAGCAAAAGTATGCGTCTGACAAAGGAATTACTGAAGCGTTTAACCCAGATAAT
>VMBQ01012900.1:0-17255 GCA_007657795.1 Dreissena rostriformis
CCACCCAAACAGGGCCTTGATTTTCACACTTGTTGGGACAGTGACCTTTGACCTAGTGACCACAATTTCACACTTATTGTGACAGTGACCTTTGACCAAGTGACCTTAATTTCTATAGAGGTCATCTTATGATAAGGCCAATTCACATGTGAAGTATCAACCAAATCAGTCAATTTGTCCACGATTTATTGATCGGAAAAGATTTTCACACTAATTGTGACAGTGACCTTGACCTTTAATCAAGTGACCCCAATTTCAATAGGGGTCATCTATTGTCCACAGCCAATGCACTTGTGAAGTATCAAGCCAATCGGTCAATCCGTAAACAAGTTATTGATCGGAAACAAACTGGTCTACCGACAGACAGATCAACAGACAGACCGCCCGACCAACCGACATCCAGCAAAACAATATACCCCCTCTTCTTCGAAGGGGGGCATAATGAAAAGATTATGGTCACACAATGTACAAACCACCATTGTATCATCACACTGGTTAATTACTCAGTATTTAAACAAAAAGAACCACAATCAATTCTTAAGATACTTAGATGAACAAAATGGTTCAAAGAAAGAAAACAGTACAACAGAAACATGTCAACAGCAAGTAATTAACAGGGAATTGAAATACAGATTATTCAGAACAGCAAGTCAAAAGTATTTGTCAGAAACACAATGCCCCTTTATGCGCCGCTTTGATTTTTTTGTTGACCTTTGACCTTGAAGAATGACCTTGACCATGACCTTTCACCACTCAAAATGTGCAGCTCCATGAGACACACATGCATGCCAAATATGAAGTTCCTATCTTCAATATTGCAAAAGTTATGACAAAACTTTAATATTGGTTAAAGTTTTGGACAGACAGACAGAATGACAGACAGGCCAAAAACAATATACCCCCTTTTTTTCAAAAGGGGGCATAAAAACATACCTTGATTATTGTACAAAACTGAATAAAAATAAGAGGGCCAAAGGTCAATGGTTGCTTACCAAAGCCCCATAGAACTAAACTCTTAAGAGCAGCTCTTGTTATGTTCTGGGACCATTTAAGAAGAGCCAAGATATTGTGAGAACAGTGTTAAAAGCAAGTTTCATGATGATTGGACAAAAATATGACTTCAAGAATGTTCACAAGGTTTAAAAGTAAAAATATAAGAAATACTGCCTGCCTTCTGGCAGCCATAATTTTTTAAGGATTGGACCCATTTTCAATATCTGGCGGGATATAATTTAAATAAATGTTCTGACCAGGTTTTATGAAGATTGAGCAAAAAATGTGACTTCTAACTATTAAAAAAGGTTTCCAGACAGCCATACAAGAATATCCATGTTTTTCAATGGACCAGAATCATTTTCCAAGTCTGCCCAGAGACTATTAGAACAACTAAATGCTCGGAGCAAGTTTTGGCCAAAAAAAGGGACTTTTAGAGTGTTTATGTGGTTTAACAATAGCTATATACAGAAAACTGCCCCACAACCTTTTGGCCGCGTTTTTAACAGACTTTAACCACATCCGCACTCTGCCAAGATATCATTAGAACAAATGTTCTGAGCGAATTTCAAGACCATTAGTTTCTGGCACAAAAAGAACCTAAAGAAAGTAGAAAAAAAAAGAACAAACCATTTAACCCTTTCCCCTCAGAAGCAAAGTCAAAGCAGCACATGCAACCAGCATAAAACCAGAACAGCCTGGGAGTCACTCGCAGTCTGTTCAAGTTTTATGATATTTGCTGCTCATCAGTATCTTAGGGTTGGGAATAAAGCCTTTAAAACTAAAATATAATCAGAAATATCTTTCATCTAATTGTTTTTTTTTTGAGGGGCTGCAAATGCTTATAAGCGGGAAAGGATTAACTAATACAATATACAGAAATAGAAGAGGACAGAGTGAAGACATCCCACTACAGGGCTGCACAACTGAACAGATAGTTACTCAGATGATTACACTGTTATATTTAATAAAACATAATAGAGAAGATTAACAAATGTGAAAAATAACAACAAGCTAGGATTCAGAAGAAATTAGATTGATTTCTATTTGAAAAAATGCTAGCGAAAAAACATGTATTGATCTCAGAAAGTGCCTCTCCCATCAACCAATTTTTGACAAGAGTGCCACACCTTGACAAAAATAAATAATTGTAACTATGTGTACACCTTTTTGTATGTATCATTCATGGTTATGTACGCAAAATTTAGAAATGTATAATTATGTGTGATGATTTTATTGTATCATATTGATAAATTTATGTTAACTATTCATTAATATTGCGTTGTATGTGTTTTGTGTTGTATGTGTTAACTATTTTAAGCAAAATCAAAGTATATTAATTAATAAAGACTTTAAAATATATTGTTAT
The DNA here is from genome assembly GCA_007657795.1 of Dreissena rostriformis. Lineage (NCBI taxonomy): Eukaryota > Metazoa > Mollusca > Bivalvia > Myida > Dreissenidae > Dreissena > Dreissena rostriformis. Next base: position 2,363 of record VMBQ01012900.1, read on the forward strand.
ATGACATTTATATGCTTATCTATGATAAAAGTATGACAATTATTCAATTTTCTGTTTTCATGCAGTAAATAAAATGTATATGTTATTTTTGAAACATGGTTTCCTGTTGTTTTTTTATAGGTAGCAAGGTTTTAAAAAATGAGGTTAACTGTTAACAAAAATAAGAACAGAATGGCCTAATAAAGAAATTCGGAAATTCTTACAGAACTTTTCGGCCAAGCATAGGGCATAGTAATATATAATCAAGCAGAAACCAGAGAACAGAGATTTTGCCAGATAAAGATAGCCTTACTAGATATACACAATATATAACATAACTGGCTGAAATTACAGATTATACCTGTATGTTTGTTGCAGAAAACAAATATAAAAAATGTTAAGTAGAATGACACTGTTGAACAAAAACAAAAACGGCCCGCAAAAACGAAGCAAAATTAATCCCTGTAATAATCCCGCAGGATTTTTTAGCCAGTAATACACACGCTTACAGGTCCAGTTACCAGAAAAGATTCAGGAGTCAACACTTAGAATATGTAGTTGTTTCCAGAAAACATCAATCCGATTATCACATCACTCAATTATAAATTCAATTTGTCCTCAAAGACTGCTACAAAAGTAAGGCACAGAGCCATCACTTTATAAGAAGATTAATTTGACCTAGAAACCATGCTTTTGACCCCACTTGACCCAGAAAGGAACTCAGCCAAGATATAATTGGTGCAAATGTTCTACCCAAATTTCATTAAGATGGGACAATAAATGCATTATCATATTAAATTGAACAAACTGGTTCGAAGAAAAAAAAATAAACAATAGAATCATCAACAGTAAAGTAATAACCACCGAATAGAAAAACAACTTGTACTTATGCAGACCAGCATGTCAAAATTCTAAAATATATCATACAAAAACATATATTGCTTATCGTACATAAAAGCACCGAAGCAAGATATTGCAATCAACAGATATTAATTTTAAGAACTTACGCTATTATAGTAATTTGTATACAATTATATTCAAGATAAACTTTATATTTTTATCACACCATACATTTCAGAAAAAAACGAGCAGAATTCAATGCTTAACACACAATACTGAAAAAACCTAAAAAAAAACTTCAAAGTTTAAAGTAATTATATATGTGTTTGTAATTAGTGTGTTTTGTTTTTTCTTTATGCATGTTAATTGAGTTGGTAAAAGGATTATTATTTCGTGATATAATCTTAAGTATTTTTAATATTTCGGATTATTCTCATCCAAGGCCTTCCATGTTCAGTATTTGATAATTTGTGACTTGTTCTGAGAAAACTGGGCATAATGCTTGTGCGTAAATTGTCATGCCAGATTAGCCTGTGCAGCCGCACAGGTTAATCAGGGACGACAATTTCCGCTTTTATGGAATTTTTTGTTTAAATGATGTCTCTTCTAAGCGAAAATCCAATTTAGGCGGAAAGTGTCGTCCCTGATTAGCCTGTGCGGACTGCACAGGCTAATCTGGGACGACACTTTACGCACATGCATTATGCCCAGTTTTCTCAGAACACGACACATTTAGGCCCCATATTCAATCAATCTGAGACAATAGAACATACCCATAAATTAACATTTACTAAAAGAAAAACATCGGGTGCTTTAATGAGCCGCGCTCTGTGATAAGGGGGTTTAATGCATGTGCGTGAAGTGTCATCCCAGATTAGCACAGGCTAATCAGGGATGACACTTTCCACGTTTATGGTATTTTTTGTTTAAATGAAGACTCTTCTTAATGAAAATCCAGTTAAGGCAAAAAGCTTTGTCCCTGATAAGCCTGTGCGCTCTGCACAGGCTAATCTGGGATGACACTTTACGCACATGAATTAAATTCCCTTTTCACAGAGTGGGGCCCAAATATTAGTAGAATTTGATTATACGTACAATTATTAAGAACATTAGTTTCTGTTCTTTATCTAAGTCATAAAAGTGAAATTATCAAATATAAACTAAAATTAAAATATACATAACAAACATTTCTTTGTGACAATAAAAACATTTTACAGATTAAAAGTACAAGAAATAAAAGCTACGAAAAAACATTCTAAGATGACCTATATATACAGTTGCTCACCTTAGTTGAACGAAACATTTAATTTATCAAGTGTAAAAATGGAATAATTACCGGAAGTTCACAAATGTTTGCATTTCAGAGCTAACAACAAATGATAATGTTTGAAAAAATCAGCAGACAATAAACACCCACACCTTTTTTTTACAATACCGTAAGCATTATTCTTAAATCGTGTCCAAAGATAAAAAAAAAAAGTATTTTGGTAGAAAACTCCAAAAAACTTAAAATTAACACTAAACGTTGGTTTCTGATCAGAAGACTTTCAAATGCTCCATCCCTTACGTTTTTTTTTTAATATACAAAATTGAAATAATTAGTTTTTGGTAGGTCACCTGAAGAACATTCATAGAAAGTTGGTTAAGCTCCACCAAGCTGTGGAAGAGAAAACAATTTTGTAACTAAAGAGTTGATGCCAACGATGACGAACTGTGCTTGAAAATGAAGCGCACTCTTGAGCACTTTTGAACTCAGGTGAGCTTAAAATGGCTTTTTACAAAACCAATATTTTCATGACAGCTGAAACAAAAAACAATACCAAACTAATAAATGTCTTATGAATCTAGTTTTGAGAAAATGTTCTGAATAACGATGGAGACCTTGACATGTTTGCCAAGTCGGAAAGTACAGGGAACCATCTGGTGAACGCACAAGAAGATTGGACAAGGGAACCAATACAAGTTTTTATAAAGACCAGACAAATGTTTAAAAAAGTATTTGAAAAACACTTGACTGAGAGGGACTTGTTCCGCTACGACCTGAAGACAAAGGTGACCCCTAATATCTGATGGACATCCGAAGAGCATATAAGAGTTTTAAATTTGATAGAAAAATGAAACTGCAGAGAAAATTAAGAGTTCTCAATTTTATGGAGAAAGAATATTAGCCCGACTTAAGAAAAAGAAACAGTTTAATAGAGAAATACACAAAAAAATGTTTTAGTTTGTTTTTACATTGTAGCATTGTTTAATTGTTTTTTATTATAACCTTGCAGAGTGGAAAAAGTTGATATTAAGAAAAAATAGAAATATTTCTTTATTTATTGATGACCAATATATTGGTGGGACACATTGAACAGTAAACACTGTGGGAAACGTGATCAGATCTTATAGAGAAATACTCTTTCACAGAAACATGAAGAGAGCAGTAGAAAGCAGGGAATGTGTATATTAAAAGTGCAACACGAGAAAATGAGAAATAAAGTATTGTTTCACAAACGGATACAGATATTAACAAAAATGATCAGCCACTTCACCTCAAATATCTCAAGAAAACTTCAGTCAACAATTAGATAGTCTTTCAGAAAGATATTCGCACTCCTGGGGGAATGGGGCTGGAAACCCTTCCAGGGGGGAATTGTCACGTGGAATAAAATGAAAGGGGGAATACGACAATATTTTTAATTTACTTAAAATAATGAATATCTTATTGCTTTATAGACAAGCATGTGCAATTACAAAGAATAATATGTGTAATTATATTTTGCTTACAATTTTTTTCAAAAAAGTGTACGAAGAACATATATGAATAATTTCCTTATTTCTTGTTATTTATACTATTGCTTAGCATGTTTTTAAGGCAAACCAGAAATGAATGCTCAATAAACAACAATAGATTCCTGCAATAAAAATATTGAGATAATAATTAGTTATTGTGATGTAAGTCACTCACCAAACAAGATATATCTCCAAACAAGAGTGCCAATTGTCACAAGATACGCCTGTTATCCTTGAAATGCACTAAGTGACCCCGTGACCTAGTTTTTGACCCGGCATGACCCATATTAGAACTTGACCAAGATAATGTCTAGATACAGCTTCTGACCAAGTTTGGTAAAAATGGGATGAAAACTATTTGAATAAGAGAGCGGACACTGCTGTGGACGCCGCAGCCGCCTGCCCGCCTGACAAGGGTGAAACTATAATACGTCCCGTTTTGAAAAAAACGAGCATATAAAAAGAATATACCTATACAGTAGGTACATGTAACTTCACAAGTCATGTGGGAAAATGTTTTGAGGTAGGATGATCATTTCCAACAGACAGTAATGCCAGATAGGTATCCTTTGTATTCTTAATTATTTTATATCATAAACATTATTATTTAATATTTAAAAACAAGACAACCATGATAACCCTTAAGCACTCACCTCAGTTTAGGACACAATTTTTGAAGACTTGACCCATGTGACCTATCTTTCGACCCCACTTGAACTAGATTCAAACATGGCATTGATATTGTCAAGATAAGTTTCTTCAAGATTGAGTTAGAAATGTGACAACTTAAGCGGCAACAAGTTTGTGTTAATTAAGATCAGAGCTGGTGACCTAGTTTTTGGATTCACCTGACCCTGACTCAAACTTGAAGTATATATTGTCAAGATAAACATTCTGAACAAGTTTCATCAAGAATAAGTCATAAATGTGGCAACACATTTTTTTCTAAGATTTGAGCTGGTGAACTTGTTAATGGACACATGTTACCCAGATTCAAAATCTGCCTAGATATTTACACGCCTTCTGACCAAGTTTATTCAAGATCGAGTCATAAATATGGCCAATACAGCGGTAACAAGGTTTTTCTATGACTTTACCTAGTGACCTAGTGTTTAGACATAAAGACCCAGATTTGTACTTTAAGGAGAAATGTCAAGATAAATATTCTGACCAAGTTTTATCAAGATTGAGGTCTTAAATGTGGTGTCTAGAGTGGAAACAAGGTGTTTCTAAGATTTGACCTGATAACCTAGTTTTTGGTTGCAAGTAACCCAGATTCAAACTAAGTCTTGATATTGTCCAGATATATATTTTGACCGAGTTTCATATAGTGGTTAAAAAAGTGGCCTCTAGAGTAGAAAAGCGGTAAAAGTTGACAACATACACAGCATGACAACGGACTTAGGGTGATCACAATCACTCACCTTGAGCACTTCCTGCTCAGGTGAGCGAAAAACAATGTATGTATTGCTTTATGTAATAATTGTACATGTAACTGTTGCATGAACAGTGAATTACAAATCATTAAAATCAATGCAAAGGGATTAAACAGTTCTGTCTGTGAAAACACACAAAGTAACCGACAGGAATACGGAAGAAAAGTTTTGCATGTGTTTACAAAGTTTGTTAAGATAAAAACAAATTTCAAATCACAAAATAATTGAAACACAAGGGAAAATCTTTGAAAGGTTTCAATTTAAATTGTATCTGTTATGCTGTTGGTAGATTTTTAACAGACATTTTGTATGTATACTTTTAATGGCATACATAACAAACATAATCTACAAAAAATAAGAGTTAACTTATGTAAGTGTGAAAAAGCTTTTAGCTTGTTCATTATAAGTACTCATTAAAGAAAAATCAAGAATTCAATGTTTATAATCTCTTTGAAAATCCCTTGTGTGAAACTATAAGGTTTAAAGTAAATCATCACTAATTAACTCTTCTTATATAAAACATGTGTTTACATACAATTTCAAGTATAAGTACATTTGTTGACATATTCAGTTTTGATAAATGTAATTAAAATAATTACATTTATTTATCAATATAAAAAGACAAAATAGGAAACTTCGTGAGATTTTACCTCTACCTGAGGTCTTAAATGTACAAAAGCAATAACGGAAACCAGCAGCATATTTATTGAACAGCTATATCAATTAACCAGGCATTGATAGCCCTTAAATTGCCTGTAAAGCTTGTAATCAATGCAACAGACATTAACAACTGTTGTTTTTTAATTGAACAGCTATATCAATTAACCAGGCATTGATAGCCCTTAAATTGCCTGTAAAGCTTGTAATCAATGCAACAGACATTAACAACTGTTGTTTTTTAATTGAACAGCTATATCAATTAACCAGGCATTGATAGCCCTTAAATTGCCTGTAAAGCTTGTAATCAATGCAACAGACATTAACAACTGTTGTTTTTTAATTGAACAGCTATATCAATTAACCAGGCATTGATAGCCCTTAAATTGCCTGTAAAGCTTGTAATCAATGCAACAGACATTAACAACTGTTGTTTTTTAATTGAACAGCTATATCAATTAACCAGGCATTGATAGCCCTTAAATTGCCTGTAAAGCTTGTAATCAATGCAACAGACATTAACAACTGTTGTTTTTTAATTGAACAGCTATATCAATTNTTTACCTTTGACCTTGAAGGATGACCTTGACCTTTCACCACTCAAAATGTGCAGCTCCATGAGATACACAAGCATGCCAAATATGAAGTTGCTATCTTTAATATTGCAAAAGTAATGACACAACTTTAATATTATTAAAGTTTGGGACAGACAGACAGACAGACAGAATGACAGACAGGCCAAAAACAATATACCCCGCCCCCCCTTTTTTTTAAGGCATAAAAAAAACTTCCCTGTATAAAAACACCTAACAAAATTTTCAGGCATCTTAAGATACAGAACACTTGTACAACAAAGCTGAACCAAAGCTAATTAATTGTTACTAAAGTATCCACTTAAAATGGTTTTTGTATGTTTCACTTTCCTAATATTTATAAAAATTGTTAATTAAACTTTAAACAATGATTATTTAAACTTCATTTGTGTGCTTAACTTTCCTGTCCAATTATTATTTTTATCATTTTCTAAAATAATAAACAATAAAAGACTCAAAACAATTTTCAACAACAGTCACCAAACAGTAGGGAACAAAGCACTTGATTGCAGGCTCTTTTCATCTTCATTTATCAACTGCACTGCTCCAGTTAACAGTAGATAGAAAGTTCTGAAAATAAACCAAATAAAACGATCTATAAAGCAGTCAATATTAATATGCATACATATACAATCTTAGCCCAAAATATGATATGTTTTTCGAACAAAAGCACCGCATAGCAGGTGCCAAGGCTCGGCTGTGGGTGCATTTTTTTTTTACCTTTGACCTTGAATGATGACCTTGACCTTTCACCACTCAAAATGTGCAGCTCCATGAGATACACATGCATGCTAAATATCAAGTTTCTATCTTCAATATTGCAAAAGTTATGGCCAATGTTAAAGTTTTCGGACGAAGCGGACGGCAGACGGCTATGACAATACCTGGAGTTTTCTTCGAAAACAGCCGAGCTAAAAATAAATGTTTCATAAATACATGGTATTGTATTCTTACATACAGATTATAGTAAAAATAAATGACTGGTGTAAAGCCATGCATTTGCTTTATCAAGTATATGCACCTGTTGGCAGCAAAAGTTGCTTGTCTGACATTCAACTCATTAGATTATAGCAATTGGTCAATTGTTGGGGTCTGATGACTATTTGTATCATGATTTGAATAAACCGTTTGGTGGATCCCTGCTTCACAATACAAAGACTGTTGCTAGATGTGTTCCGCACTTCATAGAGTGCTTGGTGTACTTACTGACTTGTGGATCCCTGCTTCAACCACTTGCATGGTGCACTAACTGACTTGTGGATCCCTGCTTCAACCACTTTAACGGTGTACTTACTGACATGTGGTTCCCTGCTTCAACCACTTGCATGACATACTTACTGACATGTGGTTCCCTGCTTTAACCACTTGCATGCTATACTTACTGACTTGTGGTTCCCTGCTTTAACCACTTGCATGGTATACTTACTGACTTGTGGATCCCTGCCTTAACCTCTTTAAAGGTGTACTTACTGACGTGTGGTTCCCTGCTTCAACCACTTGCATGGTATACTTACTGACTTGTGGATCCCTGCTTCAACCACTTTAACGGTGTACTTACTGACTTGTGGTTCCCTGCTTTAACCACTTGCATGGTATACTTACTGACTTGTGGATCCCTGCTCTAACCACTTTAACGGTGTACTTACTGACTAATGAGTACCTGCTTCAACCACTTGCATGGTGTACTTACTGAAGTGTGGTTCCCTGCTTCAACCACTTGCACTGTTACCACCTGGTTAACCATCGAGGGTAACTTTAAGTCTGGAGCTGTGAAGTATAACCAATCATTGAAAATCATCTTTTCTTACTGAGATTTTCGGGAGAATGATAGAAATTCCAGAAAATATATTTTTAATTTTAGTTCTTGAATAATTTCATAGTCAAAATAAGCTTAATTCACTTTCCATTTAGGAGACAGGAGACACAAGTCGGTTCTGCCTTTTAATGTTCCAAAAATAACTCATATGAGCCTGGCTTTTGGAAAACCAGGCTTCATGCATGTAATGTAAGTTTCCTCCCAGATTAGCCTATCAGCACAGGCTTATCAGGGATGACACTTGCCGCTGAAACTGGATTTTTCGCTAAGTAGAGACTTCCTTAAAACGAAAAATACCATTAAAGCGAAAAGTGTCGTCCCAGATAATTCAGTGCGGACTGCATAGGCTACTCTGGAATGACACTTTAGGCACATGCATTAAACCAAGTTTTCCAAAGGTGAGGCTCATATAATAAACTTAACACTGCATGAAACTGATATACCTTCACTAAGTGCTTACCTGACAGTTTGAATGGTGCAGCCATTGGTGGCACAATCCAGCAATAGCCCTGGACCGACAACACTTCACACTTGGGGACCAGGGCCTTGTTGCCGTAATCAAAGAAAAACACATCAGACATCTCAATCCCATTCCTAGTCGTCTCAGCGATACACCAGGCCCTGATTTAATTAAACACCAAAACACACATCAGTAGTAAGATACTGCTAAATGCCATTCCCATGAAATGGAGGCTGTCTCTTGGAAAAACCGAGCTTAACACATGTGCATTTAGTATCCTTCATGATTTGTCTTTGCACAGGCTTTTCTGGGAGGACACTTTCCGCTTTTATGCATTTTTTTGTTTAAAGGAAGTCTTTTTTTAGCGAAAAATCCTGTCTAGATGGAAAGTGTCCCCTCTGATTGGCCTGTGTAGACTGCACATTAAACAGATGAATTAAGCCAGGATTTCCCAGAGACAAACAATTAGTGTTCAGTAGTAAAGACATTAATGAAGAAGTTAATTGATAACAAGGTATGTGTTTGTGAAACACTATGTCCCCTTTTGAGCGATTTTTACCCATATATTTGACCTTTGACCTTGAAGGATGACCTTGACCTTTCACCACTCAAAATGTGCAGCTCCATGAGATATACATGCATGCCAAAAATTAAGTTGCTATCTTCAATATTGCAAAAGTAATGGCCAATGTTAAAGTTGGTGCAAACAAACCAACAAACAAACAAACCAACAAACAGACAGGGCAAAAACAATATTTCCCCCAGTATAGACTGGGGGACATAAAAAGCAGCAGAAGCCAGCAGGCAAGCCCTACTTACTTACTTATTCCTCTTCGCCCCGTTTGGAGCATAGGGCCTTTACCAGGCAAGCCCTAAATTGGTTAATTTTCAACTGAACTTGCTCAAATTCTTAGTTTCATTCAGCTTGGCTTTTAACATATATTTTTTTGTCTTTTAGTAATAATCTACGAATTAAGAATTAGCTTAACTGCATATTTGGATACAAGGATGTTATTTTATCTTAAAATGAAAAAGTATTATGAAACAGTCACCATTTTATTTTTCAACAATTTATTTCAAATTAAACCCAACTTTTACCTCAGATTTATGCATGCACTACTTTACCAGGTGAACATAAAGTTCAACATTTTTTACTATCATACTTATTACTACAGCCTTATTTGATGGAATAATAAAGAAACAATTTTAAATTCAATAATTTTACCAGTCAATTAACGATGCTCAGAGTTAAATTAAGCTGTTTATTGTGTGAAAATGCCATAACACAAATACTGTACCTGTACCAATCGCCTTCAAACTGAGCTGTACATCGTCCCAGGTGATTGATAGGCCCTTGTTTCTGGTCTGGCTTCTGAAGCCTCAGAGATAGTTCCTGCAGCTTGGGCAGGTTCCCATTGGCACCATTCACGTTCTGGAATGGTTTGTATATATGCATGTTACTCAACCATTTATTGACCAAGTTATGCAATCACTTATTTGCCAGGTATTTCATTAGCCCCTACAGGAGAAAAAAGAAAGGATTGTATAGAAGAACATTTTAAGCAAACAATTTTGAGCAGGTTTATTATTATCTTGTTTTTCTTTTCATTTTTTTACCGTATTAAATTCAAACCAGTATGGTTGGAAAAAAATAATATCATTTTATATGTATTTCATTTTAATGTATCAAAGAGGTTTTTAATTGACCCATTTTGTATTTCTGGCCAGCACAAAGCTTCACTGGGTAAAGATTACAAGAGCTGTTAGAATACAGCGCGCTCTACTATTTGAGTGCTTGACAGTGTAATGTACATGTAAGCCATCATGGGGAAATTGTTCATATTCAATATGGAAAAGGTATAGTCATATTCCAACTGGAAGATGACGATAATTTAAACATATTGATTGCTTATGTTTTAAAGAAGTTGTACATTATAGACGATTCTGAGTTAAGGTATATTTTCCACAATCTATTGAACATTTAAGATTAGACATAAAACAAACTAATAAGATTTTATTTCAAGTTTGATAGCAATAGCTTGGGTGGGATGGTTGGATGGTCATTCAAAAATAAAATAATAAAAATAAGTATTAGTTTTTTATTACCATGTTTAAAAAAAAAAAATGGGGTGGGGGGGATTCATCAATAATATGCATATTCTAAGTGGAAAAAGGGCCATAATTCTTACAGTTGTCTGCTCTTGTTTATAGATTGGGGTCATGTTGGTAAAGAACTATGCAAAATATAAAAGCAGGTGGTTAGCAAACTTTATCATAGATTTATCAATAATATGCATATTATAAGTGGAAAAAGGGCCATAATTCTTACAAAATGCTTGATACAGTTGTTTGCTCTTGTTTATAGATTGGGGTCATGTTGGTAAAGAAGAATGCAAAATATAAAAGCAATATGTCAAGGGACATATAAAATATTTGAGGTGGTATACAAACTTTAACATAGATTTATCAATAATATGAATAATATAAGTGGAAAAGGGGCATTAATTCTTACAAAATGCTTGATACAGTTGTCTTCTCTTGTTTATTGATTGGGGTCATGTTGGTTAAGAAGTATGCAAAATATAAAAGCAAATATCAAGGGACATAGAAAGTGTTTGAGGTGGTACCCAAACTTTACCATATAGATTTATCAATAATATGCATATTATAAGTTGAAAAAGGGCCATAATTCTTACAAAATGCTGGCAACAGTTAACTGCTCTTGTTTATAGATTGGGGGCATGTTGGTACAGAAGTATGCAAACAAGGGCTGTTTGTAAAACATGAATGCCCCCCATATGAGTTGTCAGTTGTAGTGGCAGCCATTGTGTGAATACGTTTTTTGTCACTGTGATCTTGACCTTTGACCTAGTGACTTGAAAATCAATAGGGGTCATCTGCCAGTCATGATCAATGTACCTATGAAGTTTCATGATCCTAGGCTTAAGCTTTCTTGAGTTATCATCCGGAAACCATTTAACTGTGTCGAGTCACCGTAACCTTGACCTTTAACCTACTGACCTCAAATTAATAGGGGTCATCTGCAAGTCATGATCAATGTACCTATTAAGTTTCATGATCCTAAACGTAAGATTGCTTGAGTTATCATTCAGAAACCATTTTACTGTGTCAAGTCACCTTGACCTTTGACCTAGTGACCTGAAAATCAATAGGGGTCATCTGCAAATCATGATCAATGTACATATTAAGCTTCATGATCCTAGGCGTACGCATTCTTGAGTCATCATCTGGAAACTATTTTACTCGTTCTAGTCACCATGACCTTGACCTCTGACCTAGTGACCTGAAAATCAAAAGGGGTCATCAGCGAGTCATGATCAATGTACCTATGAAGTTTCATGATCCTACGCGTAAGCCTTCTTGAGTTATCATCCGGAAACCATTTTACTGTGTCGAGTCACCATGACCTTGACCTTTGACCTAGTGACCTGAAAATCAATAGGGGTCATCTGCAAGTCATGATCAATGTACATATGAAGTTTCATGATCCTAGGCCTAATTATTCTTGAGTTATCATCAGGAAACCATTTACTGTTTCGAGTCACTGTGACCTTTACCTTTGACCTAGTGACCTGAACATCCATAGGGGTCACCTGCCAGTCATGATCAACGTACCTATGAAGTTTGATGATCCTAGGCGTAAGCGCTCTCGAGTTATCATCCGAAAACCATTTTTCTATTTCGAGTCACTGTGACCTTGACCTTTGACCTAGTGACCTGAAAATCAATAGCTGCCATTTGCCAGTCATGATCAATGTACCTTTGAAGTTTCATGATCCTAGGCGAAAGCTTTCTTGAGTTATCATCCGGAAACCATTTTTCTATTTCGAGTCACTGTGACCTTGACCTTTGACCTAGTGACCTGAAAATCAATAGGGGTCATCTGCGAGTCATGATCAATGTACCTATGAAGTTTCATGATCCTAGGCGTAAGCGTTCTTGAGTTATCATCTGGAAACCATTTTACTATTTCTAGTCACTGTGACCTTGACCTTTGACCTAGTGACCTCAAAATCAATAGGGGTCATCTGCCAGTCATGATCAATGTACCTATGAAGTTTTATGATCCTAGGCCTAAGCGTTCTTGAGTTATCATCCGGAAACCATTTTACTATTTCTAGTCACTGTGACCTTGACCTTTGACCTAGTGACCTCAAAATCAATAGGGTTCATCTGCCAGTCATGATCAATGTACCTATGAAGTTTCATGATCCTAGGCCTAAGCGTTCTTGTTTTCCCAGAGCAAGGCAAATATACATTATTGAAATTTCTCAATAAGAACAAGAGATGTGTTTGTCAGAAACACAATGCCCCCTACTGCGCCGCTTTAATTATCTTTTTTTACCTTTGACCTTGAAGGCTGACCTTGAACTTTAACCACTCAAAATGTGCAGCTCCATGAGATACCCATTCATGCCAAATATCAAGTTGCTATCTTCAATATTGCAAAAGTTATGACCAATGTTAAAGTTTTCGGACGGACGGACAGACGCCATATTTTTTACCTTTAACCTTAAAGGATGACCTTTACCTTGACCTTTCACCACTCAAAATGTGCAGCTCCATGAGATTCACATGCATGCCAAATAGCAAGTTGCTATCTTCAATATTGCACAAGTTATGGCCAATGTTCAACTTTTCGGACAGACCCACAGACTGACGGACAGTTCAACTGCTATATGCCACCCTACCTGCTACATAAAAATGATCAACCTGTTGAAAAGCAATCAAGGGTTAGGTCGAGGAGAAGTAGTTAGAAGAACAAAGTTTACTGATGCACTGACAGACAACACAGTATCCTAAAAGCTCCCCGAATCTTCTCCGGTGCGATAACAAAACAACATTGTTCAACTCACATCTTCAAGTCGTTGGGCCCAGAAGAACTTCTCGTTCTCCACATGAGTGATCATCAGCTTGGTTACCATGCCAACCTGCAGATCTGAGTCACCAAACAGCTTGCCCATGATCCTGGAGTAATCTTTCAGTTTAGCGGTCAGAATTGCAAAGTTGTAGTCATTTGACGTCACAATCGGCTTGTTAGGTGTAGCCCTGGTGGGGAAGTCTGGTTGTTTGTTTTCTGTTCTATTGTTGTAATGCTGTCGACTCCTGCTTCCGCCCATTGGGGCTGATATTGAATCAAACATAAATCAGTAAATCATATGCAAAGCCATAGTGGTTTATTAAATCACTGTACTTAACCCTTTGCATGCTGGGAAATTTGTCGTCTGCTAAAATGTTGTCTGCTAAATTTCTAAAATAAGCATTTTCTTCGATTTTTTTTCAAAGAATACTATCAGAATAGCAAACAGTTTGGATCCTGATGAGACGCCACGTTCTGTGGCGTCTCATCTGGATCCAAACTGTTTGCAAAGGCCTTCAAAATCCGGTTCCAGCGCTCAAAGGGTTAATAACTTAATATTTTAATGTTATTTATTTAATACATAAGAGAAGTCCCATAAAGCTAATCCCATGTTTTTGAAACATTACCATTGAGAGGAAATACAAATGGTGAAGGTTTTAGACCCGTTATGAACCTCATGTAATATTGTCCTATTTCGTATATTACCGTTACCCCGACCCGTCTCCAAATAAATGGTATGTAAAACTGCAATAATTTGGTACCTGATATTTGTTCCTTTATTCACATAATAAATCCAAGTGCTTCTGTGGTGTAGAGGTAAATAATATGCTTTTGCATCAAAAAGTCCTAGGTTCGATTCCCTCGGAAGGCAAACAATTTATATTTAAAATAATTGTGTTGCTTTTATACTTATTTTAGACTATTCCAAATATTAATGTTGTAAATAAATACTTTAAATGACATTTAAAATAAGTCTTAAAAAGTGAACAAGTCCATTTTTTCCCTCGTCAAAATTTCCCCTGTCTCATACATTATAGAAAACGAGTTTTAAATTCTAAGGTTTTGGTGAGTAATTCCTTCCTGATCTGTTTAGGTACCATGTAAACAAATTGTTTGATATGATATGGGTTGATTATTAACTATCCATCTTTTTAACATATTTAAAAATTTGTCTGCACAATGGAACTATTCTATATGGAAATTATGTTATTCTGAATATCAATGTCTAGGTGAGCAATATGAACTGATCAATGTGAACTATTTCGGACCCTGGCAAGTGAAGCAGGAACTTGGTGCTGTGAAACTACAATATTTTTAGATTAAGGCTACATCAGAGAAAATGTTCATGCTCAAACTTTACTGCTCTTATTTTTTGAGAAATCATTATAAAAATGATATATTGGATTTTCATAAAAAACAAGTGATGTGTTTGTGAAACACTATGTCCCCTTT
>VMBQ01012901.1:0-17843 GCA_007657795.1 Dreissena rostriformis
ATATTATTACACATGTGTCTTTCTACAAACACATTATTTTCAACTAATAAATCGAACACATACATACAGATCCATTTTATCAATTCATATACATGCACTTCCACAAATTTGATCAGTTATACATTAACATTAAGCAATTACACGTCAAACTGTCTCAAATCTCTCTCTTAAATATGAAAATCCATGGGTTAATGAATTAATGAAGGCAAGGGTTAAAAAAATTATCCGTATGATTTACAATATAATACACATTAAAGTAAAAACATTATCTTTGTATTATATGTTTATACATATCACGCATAAAAAATGACATGTTGGTGAAATATAGAAAATTTCACGTAACTCCCCCGATAGTGTATTATTATTATTTTAACTAAATATTGAATCAAACTATCAATATTATTTAATATATTAATGATCAATACTAAAGTTAAGGTGCGTAACTGTAATTGAATGTATATACAACATTTAAATAAGTACAGTCCAAAAATGAATGTTGTTTTAGAGACTTATAGATGAAGTTTCAGCGTCATGTAACTAAAGCTACTCGAAATGTACCCTATCCCATGTACCTTAAATCAGCAATGCATTCAACAAGAGTTTGATACCCAAAATACTATTTGTTCTTTACTTAAATATGTAATCAATTTTTTAACACATACTCATTCACAGGATTTACGACGAAGTGCAACTTTTATATACAAAGCATTGATAATGTTTTACAAATATTAACATATTTTGGGTACATTGTTTCTAAACTCTTACCCAAATTTGGTTTTCGAAATGTAAAGCAAAACCTAGTTAAGTATTCGTGCAGACATTCGGTATTTGAAACATGTGTCAATATTGTGGATAAATCATCGAAAAACTGAGAATTTAAAGTTATAGTTATCATTCGAAATGAGTTCTTTAAGCTATTCAAAAATAAGCGATTTTTTTTTTTTAATTTTATACATACTGTAACAATGTAATTCCTTACAATTTCAACAAAATCAAAATCCTAGCTCATATAAATCAACAAACACACATTGCAACATTAGGAGTTTCGCTTTAATAATACCATGTGCTTGTTTACGATCGAGTACAAGGTTTTATAAAACGACTCTTTGCATGTAATATTCATATTCACGTGTTCGTTTCAACTGTTACAAACCATCATACATTAATAGACATATATTTTCCCACGTGTATTACAGGAAAATCGAAAGAAACCCATTATGTACGGATATTTGAGAAAGCACTTAAAAGATACACATTTACACATACATGCATACTTATGTAAAACATTAATTTTGTTTTTAATTAACATGCGTATCAACAGAACAAATAGAACAAATCCAAAGTAGGAGACCCAAATCAGTATAAAACAAAACAATTGCATAAAAACGAAAAATAAATAAACTAAATAAATGAATAATTGTTCATTCTTTCAATGTGAGATAATTACGGCGTATCTAATAAAAAGTATTGTATGGTTGTTTTTCTTTATATACAAAGTGAACATAAATGAATCAGAGATTGGCACCTCGCCATTATTTACATTAAAAGACAATTTTGTAAACGAAAATGAAGTTATATACAAACACATATTTACATATACACCATGAAATCACAATTCATTAATCAAGTACAATGGTCTTAAATAAACCGAAAACAGTCTCATATAATTTTTGCTTCGTACATTTACAATGTGCGGCGTACAACAAAGTCATCATTCACTCAAAATATATTTAGTCTTACAAAATCGCTGGGCGCACAACAATTAGGTTTCAAAAGGTGCGTACACATATGGCGTTATCAATAGAGCACATATACAAATCTGACTGAAACAAATTACATTAAAATATGTCAAAAGATCTTTGATTTCGATTTAATGATAATTCGTTTGGGACACATTATTGCAAAACAATCTCATATATATGGCCTACATTAAATACACTCGAAAGATCCAAAAAGTAACTTCTCGAGATCATATACACAATCGTATTTTAATATCATCTAAACATCCATTCGAATAAATCAATAATTCGATGCATTAGCATAGAATAACCGTTATCACTCTCAAATAATAAATAGCACACTGACACAATCTAATAATATTTATATTCAGTAAAAATCAATCATCAATCAAACAAGCAAAAAATACGTGTCCTTTCTGGGTTGCTTATTATCATTTATGTTAACGCATTGCTCTGATTACATTAATCTCATCGAGAACCCATAATATCGGCTGACTTCCGATGGCATGTCCATCCATCCCCAAATTCGGGAGCATTCAAGTTCCTTCGGACTACGCATAGTTGAAGGTCATGCTCTTACACCCATGTCAAACTCTTCACACAAATATTTAATAATATTTAGATGGGGTCATTTTGATGACAGAGCGGATGTTCGTTATTTGCTATGTGATACTTGCGTAAAAATGATGCATTTGCGTTACGAGCTTGTGTTTAACTTAATTGCTACTTTTACGAACAACCAGGTTACAATCGTCGTATTGCATACATACGCGTTAAAATCAAATTCTACAATAAATAATATTATTTCGATCATATTCACATAAGAAAATAATTAAATGAAAAGAAGATTGTTCGCATACTTCTATGTGCACGAGTTCCGCGAGAAAACCACACCCGCACGTCTAGCAGTGTCAGAGCGTCATGGATGAATGTTTAAATGTCACTTTGTAGAAACTGTTACTGTGGGTTGTTTCATACTGGTAATTTGATTCGAATTTAAATATGCATTTCATCTCCTAAAACCTTAAACGTTTATTAAGAATTAATAGCATAACAGTGTGAATGTGTAACAGCTGAAACCTTATACCGTAGCTCGTTTCTGCTTTGCAATTTCAAGACGCAGTTCCTTAATTTCGTGTAATCTGAAAGGTACATTAACAAAACGATTAACAATAATGAAGAATTGATACTATTGAAAACATATAAAAAAATCATGCACGCTACATAAAATTGTCAACATGGTTAGATATGAATGTAAAAATCTGACCTGCCCAAATGGCGCATTTTACGAATACAAATAGTTTGGAGGTATTTTCGTTTTGAGGCATGCAATGAAAATTTGTATATTATATATGATTGACATACACATAAATTTATCTGTAATTAAACCAAATTTGTATTTTATTTGATGATATATAAATAATACTTTATCCACGTTAAACACACGGGGCGTTTGTAAATTGAAAACAATACACGTATTTGCAACTATGTGCTTACCCTCTTTGGTAATAAAAATACAATATTGTTTAAATATTTGCTAACTTACATGTCTGTTTTGAACGAATCCAGTTTCTCAGTCTGAAACATGCAACAATTTAACTATGACTTTAAGCAGAGACGTTTTACAAAGGTATTTTCATTACTTATTGATTATAAAATAGCACAATAAACAATGTTTTATGGTTTATACATTGATACCTTCTTCATTAATTTCGACTTAGACAATAGTTGGTCAAAGGTAATACAAAACAGTTTTTGTTCGGTGAAATTGTTTGTTAAATATTCATACTTACCAACTCATTAAGTCTGAAACAAAAAAACTACATTATAGAAACTAAATGCAACGTTTATCGACGTTATTATGAAAAAAAAAAAGAATTCTACAACAATAAGTGTAGTTTAATTGTTTAATATGATATACTGTATATGAGATGTGTTTAATTCAAATATTTATGCTTTTCGTTTTAATAATAGAATGATATTCAAGACCTAAGGTAAAACATAAACAAGTGTGGTATATATTATTCACAATTCTACGCGGATTGACACGTGTGGGTCGTAGTTCTACTTGAATGCTCTGAGCCTTTAGGAGTACATAAACCAAATTCCATGTCAAAATATTAAGTCTCAAGTTTGTCTATAAAATAGAATTCAATCAACCTAATACATTGTAACAAACACAATTCCTGTTGCCATTGACATCAATTCGTCTGTTTTTTGTGTGTGGATACATTCTCAAAACAAAAAGTTGATGAAAACCGTAATCAAACCGAAAACCGAAGTTTTGAATTGACAACTCAATCTATCTTACGGAGGTTTCGGAGATTGTCGGAGTACCCGATTGGCTGATTAGACACGAGATCTATCTTGCCGAGGATTCCGGTGATAGTCGATGTATACATAAGCATATTTTCCAATTCGGAATATTCGGCGTTTTCCATTCCAAAAACTTACACATTTTCGTGAATCGTTGACGTGTTTGAAACTTGGATTAATATCATTATTCTGGGAGCACATCGCATCTAGTAAATTGTTTTAATTTAAGCATTAAGGATAAATTTATGATCTGTTTGTGTTTATTTATGCCAGATACTATTTAATGTTGCTCATTGTACATAATAAAGTGCCGCCTGGATTCAAGGCGGCAAACTTTACATGAAACATCTCGTTACCAGTTGCAAATCCAAGCGACCCAGAGGGTCAATAGCTGACAGTTGGATTATTGCAACTAGTGTGGGTCGTAGATTTCAATCATTCACAGATAGACGTCAAACGCTTATAGCGACACGTGACAGGTTGAATTAATAAAAAACACGTTCTTAAAATACTTGAGAAATTCATGTATTTGGGGTGTTTGTTTTCATTTAATTGTAATATCGGTATTTAACTTACGAACCATAACCTTGTAACCAGTTTCAATTTGTATAAGTGATTTAAGAAAGTTTTGACACACGTAGAACTTCGATGCAATTCTAGTGCAATTGTATAGGTTTCATTATTGTTAATATAGTTGCATTTGATAATTTTAGATGTTGCATAAACTTTTGAAACATATCGTATTTCAATACAACTAACATAAACTGCTTACGAGTATGAAACACATGTTGTTCGTCATTTGTTCTCAAAAGCAATCGGACGAAATAGCTAATATTCAGAATTGCATACTTTCCATGTAAAATAGATCAATTGTGCACACATAATTTTGTTTAAATGTGTGAAAATGATTGATAGTTCATACTTTATTCAAACCGTAAAACAATATGTGTACATAGTACCTTCACATATCAGGAATGAATTACATAAAACTTTGAATTCAAAATACATTTTCTGTTAGACAGGGAAAATGTTAATAAAGGACATTAATAGACTTGCTCACACTTTTTTTCGATGTCGTTTAATGTATTTATTAACAGCACTATAAAAACAATTTGGAATAATTTAACGCAATGGGTTGCATTTAACTTGTTGTATGTATGAAAAGTCGTTCCAGTTTTCCCGCGGGTTTGTGAAATACAATGTAACACAATTAAACGCATGCGATACAATTCAGCTGCACATTTGTATCATTAAATGAATGCATCAGTTATTGGTGGGTATCTAATAATTGTTTGCATGTCAAACAATTAGAAATTTGTATCAATTTGGTATTAAATACTTCCGCTGCATATATCTCAATGAATCTATGATCTTAGTCATAAACGCCAAAGAAAAAAAAACACAATACATATGCATTCTCACTTTGAATTTGCAGTCTGTATCTTCTTATCAGTACTTTCAGTCTCGTTTGACTTCCGAATTACGATGTAATCGTCAAATACGGTCTGCTCGAGTGAGACAACTTCTTCGGTAAAATATTCGCAATCCCTGTCGTCATCCAATTCGTCTGGAGAAACACCTGAAATGTTTCTAACTCATTTCAAACTCAGTCGTGAAATCATTTAGGTACGTGTTTTGACCAAGCTTCAGGTTTACCGGGCAAATGGGAATTCATGAATCTTTATAAGATATGTTCTACATTTATCATTATAAAGTTTCAGGTTGTTTCATAAATGTTTAAAATAATCATAATTTGGTTATATGGACTTGTCATATTTACATCTGCAACATTTTGGAAGTTATTATGCTTATTATATTCATTTATGTCAAAAACAAGAATATTAAAGCCCGTGAGAGTAAACTTATCACCGTTCAAGTCTTTTTAGAGCCAAACGATCACACATTGCATATTTAAGACAGGACAATAAATAGATAAAACGACATAAAATATAAACAATAAACATAATAAAACTAGGGTCAGCGTATGGCCATTGCAAAGCATCTATGTATTCACAAGTTAAATAACATAACAAACCTCACAATAAGCAAAATATAAATCACTGGAAAGGTAACATCCACAATTGACAACAAAATAATCACTAAACCGATACAAAACACATTCGACGATTAAAGCTGCGGTCAATTCAAAAACACATTTGGTGAACAAACCGGTTTAAAGCATGTCGAACCTTGCATATTATCACATAATTATATACAAAGCTTTATTGCTGAAATAAATGGTGTTGCTGTTGTTGTTGTTATAAACATAATGATGGGTAAGAAATAAAAATAATCAATAGCTGTTTAAAGCCCCATTAATACTAAAAAATTAACAACAATTTCGTACAATGTTTCATATAATAAAGTTACCTCATACATTATTAGTGTTCCTTATGGCAATTCCCAAATTTCAACGCTATATGCCGTCTGGTAACATAGATGTTTGTAGATACACAATGCTCGCTTTTATTTGTTTATGACACAATTAATTCCATTTTAATTTCCCGCAGATATAGCTATTCATACGACACACGAACACTAAAATGGTACCATGTTAATGTTCCTGTTTCGTATGACTAGATATCGTAAAATCGAATTAATTATGACACAAAAAAATAAAAACGACTTTTTTATATCTACAAACATCTATGTTACCAGACCACATCTGGCGTTGAAAATTTGGCAATTGCCACAAGAAACACTTATTTTTAATTGTTAAATTTTATTTTGCGAAATATTGTACGAAATTTTCGTTGATTTTGAGTAGTTATGGTGCTTTAAATGAAACATTATATCGTGACACCAGGCAATCGTATTATTTGTTTTGCTTTATTTAACAAACATTATGCTTGTAATAAAGCATAGTTTGCACTTTGTAGTTCGTCTTCTTGAGGCATAAATCTACGAATCGTGATTAACTCTCTCAATTCATATTAATGTATTGTAAGTTCTGTGTTTTATTTAAAGTGTTAATCTAATGTGTTTCCAATTATTTTCGGTTGTGCTTAGTGAAAAAATATAGATTTTGTTTCGGAAAATTAATCTCACAATTTTCTCACAAAAACCTGTCTAGTGACATTTCTTTTAAATTAATAGTTATTTTGATTTGAAATTGAAAGTCCTTTCTCATTCTTCATCATAATTTATCAAAATTGAAGTGATGATAAAAAGCAGTATATTCCAATAGTACCGTTAATGCTAATTGTATCAAATAATAAGTTTTAAAAAGGTGATTATCAAACAATATATCGTCGGTATTGATTAAACCTACCAGAGAAGGGAGCTGGTAATCTTGTAACAATGCAATCATGTTTATATTTCAGAATATGTAGAGAAGAAAACAATTGAAACCTATAATTTATCATTAATTATGTTCATATCACTATCCCATTGTATAGCTGCGACAGTTTAACACTTTATGAAGCATATTTCAATGTATCCATCTTCTCTTACGTTTTCATATTGTGACCGTGAACCTTTGTGTATACACTTTATCTTAGTCTAGGTTAAATTGTTCCTAGTTTCTGTTCAAGACGGATCAAATATCTTACGGCTCTTGTCATGTGTCTCTTGCTAAGACCAGAAGCAGCCCCTACAAGTTGCAGTTGAAATCCAGTTCGCCTTTATTGAAAGCCAGCATGGCACTGGATTGTTGATGTTTTTCCTGTTTCAATGATTTTATTCATTTCGTGAAATTAGTAATGATCCTAGATCAATCAACGGAGTAATGTTTTAAATATGAATTAATATTAGACATGTGTTATAGTTATTTTGAAGAAAAGTCATGAAAGGGACCAACACATTAAAGTGAAATTTGGGTATAAAAGAAGTGCGATCAAATTGAAAACGGGCGTATAATGTTTCGTAAACGACGAGCATGTTTAAAAAGAATAAAACGTTACACAACCAAAAAATCTTCTGGACCAAAGGCCAAACGGCAAATTCCCGATGCACTCGATTAAAGTATACCACACACATACAACCTTATTTGTTTTTGCACACGGCGTCGATTCTTAAAATATAGCGGATGTAAGCTACTGTGCGTTCCACCTTCCACACCATGTAATTATTTGTCTTTCGGTAAGACACATATACCCGAAAGCTGCCAGTATTGTATGTGCAATTACCGGTCATTTGCTTTTCGGACACAACAAAATGCTGTCCTTTTGTTGCTGTAAAGTTTCACCATCCAAATTTAGTGTTGTCGATACTCCAGTGTTTTAGGCAGTTTCCTTGAATTGCTAGTGGGCTTTGAAATTGCTTTTTCGTCAAGGCTTATTTTTTATGATGCTGCAGTGTGTACACAGAACTTCACTATGAACGATGATCGTCCATGAAAATGTTTGCTATTGGTGAACAATTTTACATTGATTACTCTTAATTACTACATCTGTTTTCCACATTACCGCATAGTGTTCCTTTAATAACACATTTAATCAAAATTGTGTTATTGACTTATTGTCATGGATTAGCAGTAAAAAGCCATAACGACTGCAAACATGGCAAAAGTGTACAAACGGTGTGTATCCCTGTCACGTGATTTTTCTCTGGGCGGCTAGCCATATCTTCTTTACATTTAACCTTAAAAAGTATGCAATATAAGGACCGCGATTATTCTATATAATTAGCAAACCATCGTGTATAATAAATATTTGCTCGTGTGGTATAGTTTCCTATGGCCGGACACACATTTCATTTTAAAACTTCCAACCTTCCAATCCTTGGTGAAAAGTGTCAAATACGTGTGTTAGTAAACATCAAAATTATTCAAGCCGTGACA
Source organism: Dreissena rostriformis (assembly GCA_007657795.1). Taxonomy (NCBI): domain Eukaryota; kingdom Metazoa; phylum Mollusca; class Bivalvia; order Myida; family Dreissenidae; genus Dreissena; species Dreissena rostriformis. The sequence continues at coordinate 8,836 of VMBQ01012901.1, forward strand.
ACAATATTTTAAGGGAGACTGTACGATTTTGTCAAATATTTATGAATTTATATAAAATGTGTAAAAAACTTGTTATACATATATTTCAATATAAATTAAAATAAAAGTTAAGAAGAACATGTGCCGAAAAATGCGAAATAAGCCAGATATTTAATTCTGAAATCGAAAAAGGCTTCCAGTCAAATTCACCAGCATATATATCATGCATGTACAATGTGAATCTAAATTTAGTTTTAGTGCAGATTCGTTCATACGACACAAAGACACAATTTTGTTTCCTAGCAAATACGAGTAAAAGTGTCGGCATCGGCTTTAACCAGCGCTAACTTGTCTTTGCTGCATTTTATGAAATTCGTCTTCAATGTATAATTTTTCTTGCCTATTTAATGTTATTGTAACATATTTTTTTCAATATATAACAATTAAACACATATGAAAATCGAACAGTCTCCCTTTAATATTTAAAACATGCAATAACAAACATGAGGTTTTGATCGTTCTCGTATGTGTGTCGTTGAATACTTAAGTACGTTAATAATATATCGGTAAAGGTACTTCACTTCTCTAAGATTCTATTAGAAAACATACCAATATTTGCTAGTATAAAACCATACACTTTATATGTTTGATGTGTTCTTTTTGAAAGTAATAATTATATTCGATATTGATGGTAGAATCGAAGGGTGTGTTAAAAACGTGAAAACATTGAATGTTTAAAGTTAGATTTTGGTAACCCCATGTTCAGAAAAAGAAAAACAACTTCAAATAATGCTTTAAGACATGTCAGACAAAGATTATGTCACACACTCTGGTGTAAAAACCTCAAAATAAAGTGACTATTTAAATGTGGTTGGAAACTGCATATTTGACCAGGCCACTGGTGGTTGTGAACTTAATTAATTGTTGTGTTTGAGCTTAATCTGTATTATTTCCAAAACATTTGTCTTACCGTAAAAATCAGTAATTCATTAGCTTATCTTTTCAAATTTTCTTACTTATTAGTCGTTCATATTGTTCTATATAGTTCACACACCTCTGAATAATAGGGAGTAATTTATCATCTTTAATAGCATTGTGAAGAATATTCGAGATCAAAAATGCATTTCATAAATGTTCATGGCCATGTGATTAGGAGACAATATTCATCACCATCATAACAACATTCCTATCAGCATTGGTATCATAATCAGCACAATCATCATCACATTTCCACCACCACTATGATCGGTGTATCACCATCACAATATACATGCACCAAATAAATAAACAATAACATAATTATCATCAACATCAACATCACTTTCCTAATCAATATCAATTTCTTGATTCCTATTCATCATAATCGATATCGTCGTCATAGCAATCATTATCATCATCATCATTTAGTAACCACAACCAAAAGTAACATATTTTAGGTGCAAACTCAAACCAAATGAGATAATTGCAACGATCAATATTAGTTTTGCACAAATTCCACTTTTCTGTTTCTTAAATTGTTTTGAACTACAGCGGTGTATAAAAAAAGTGTCAACACATATTTTTCCTAATCAAGAACAGATTTTGGGACATTGGTAACCACGGGTATAACGGTAATTCTTCAAACCGATTAACATGTTCATTAAGCAGATACCGAGCGTGATCTATGAAGAATTATATATTAATACTCTATGCTCATTTATGAATCCCAAACAAATGATATAAAACAATTAAAATGTTAACATGTTCTAGGTGAAAGTGTCGTAAAGCCTCGATGTCAATGATCAATATAGCAGGCGATTCAATAAAATATTCGACACATGATTAGCGTTAAATATGTGTGAACATTAACTGGGTAGGAACTAAAATTTTAGATTGAAAAATAACTGCTAAATAATACATTTAGACACATGAAAATGAAATGTTGCAAAGCAAAACCTGACAGTTGCAAGACAGAAGTAATAAACGACGACACGAAAATACATTTCTTAAAGTAGCAATTTCAAAGTTGGGATATAACGAAGCATGATGCATTTTCGGAAGATATGCCCTCCGTATTAATTACATTAACCTCACTATTGAAATGAGATAACCCACCTTATTATAACGCAATAATATATTTATAAATATCGGAGTTGATAAAAAGATCCGCAAAATACGCTTTGCCCTCTGGCGCCAATAAGTCCGATGTTCTAAATGATAATCACGAGTAATTGTTTGCTTTCCTACCACTTATCCGTTTTACTTGGAGGCATACATTACACGCATTTAATATTGCTGATAGTGTTTGTTGTATTTATTATGCTTGCTTAAAGGCATTTCAAGACAAAGCCTACGTCAAATACTCTTGTCTGGAAAGCCTGTTTCGTCTAAAATGTAATTAGATTACATTTCACTATTATATTTGCCATACAGCCTCTCTACTCTTTATGTACACATTGTATTATGGTATGACACTTCGCTGTATTTTCAACAAACATTTTGGTATTAGTAAGCACACTGTACTTATCAGCAACCAAATATGTATTTACAAAATATACCACAACAAAGTCAAATCATTGTTCCTTTGTATAAATTATTTGAAGCTCATATATAAAAAAAACACGTTTCGATAAAACGGATATAAACACAATGCCATTATGTCACGTAGCGCGAAATATAGTACTTCAAGTCCATATATACGGTTTATACCACAACAATAGTTAATTCGACAGATGGAAACACAACGAAGCAAATATTTTATTTAAATAGCCTTTTAGTATCGTAACATTTTCAAACAAACATTTAAACAGAAATTCGGTTAAGGTTATAAATCATCTTGTCTTTATAATGATACAATTCCGTGATGCTTTAAACATTTTGAGACAAGTTGGTCTTTATTAATTGTTTATAAAGAAATTATTGTTCTTTAAACACAATTGTTTGGACGTAAATGCTCATGCCAAAAAAGCTTACCTTCCTTGTTGCCGATTCAATTTTAGATTATGATTTAATTGCTGCGTGGAATTATCTTTTATGCAATGTATAACACCAGTTTATTACATAGAATTCACTTTGCATGTTATTGAAATACGTTCATCGGAGCATAAATTACGTTATTGAGACTGGACAATGTTCCTTTTTTACGATATTACTGTTACACTGCATGTGCTCGAATGCGCTTGGTGCAAATGTAGTATTCGCAAAAGTCCCAAAACCATTACTGGCCAATATGTCTGACAAAATCGTAACCAGTGCTGACCCAATGTCAACTTTACTGACAAGTCAACAACAAATAAGTAATTAACCAAAGTTATAACTGTCCAAAAGTATTCTAAAAAGTATTCCTGGACCGCATGCAGTTTAAATGGCTTTGTCCGAGTGCTCAAGGACTTTCACGAAGACTACACATAAAATGTACTCTGGAGTGCAGTGAACGTACATGTTATAAATAGTTATCGCATACATAATGTATGTGTTTGTTACTACCACTTCGTTTTTGTATTAATTTCAATGCGGCGTTTTAGAATTGTCGGAACTATGTTAAGCAGACACGATGTTATATTTCATAACTGCTGCTAAAACGACAACAGCAGCAGCAGCGTTGACCTGGTTATCCGACGCAAAACAAATTATCGGACATATGCATAATAACAATATACCCTTTATTATCTTATAACTTAAGATTATGTCATTCTAAAGTAGAGTTGGGATATTGTTAAAGGGTCATATTGCAAACATATTAAAGGATGATATTGATAGTAAATCTGCACCGATGTACCATGTGAAGTCAGTATGTTATCTTCCTAATTACAATTGTGAGCGCTTATCAAATACACATATGCATGCATTAAAGTGGTTTCAGCACTGAGTGATATGTCAATGGTATGTACGTGGTTGCAGCATTGAACGATACGTGAGTGGACATACATACAATACGTTATATACGTTAGTTATATAATTACATGATTTGAAATGGTACTTACTGAACGGATCGTGTATCCTAGTGGATTTACCGCGACACACTTGGACCAGCTGGAACATGTGCCAAAATATGTTTAAAGCCGGACATATAACCGGCCTCATTGCGTACTCCTTGATTGCAAAGTAATTCTGGTAACACCACAACGAGGCTGATTGCTCATGAACGTAGTTAAACGTGTAGCTGAAACAATTAATACCAATAAAGGTATGTGTGCACATGAACTTATAAGACGTTAAATTCATATGTTTAATGTAAATATAGATATGTTAAAACAATGTGCAATGGTTTAACAAGCATGGTAATCGCTATATTAAGGTTATTGATTTATATTAGGCTTAATTGTCGTACAAACGTCGATGTAATCAACCCTAATATTTAGTACGTTAAATAATCGTATATATACCTAAACATTGCAATAAGAAGGTTGAGAAGAAGGATATTTGCAAACAGCAAGTACACTCCCATTAAGATGGGGACCACAATCTTTCCTGTTTCGCTTGGGCAACGAGGGTGTGTCCCGTTTGTCCATAGGCTTACATCAAATTCGCAATCCGCTAAACCATCTTAAAATTTATTGTTATCACATTAGACTTGAATTATGTGTAACAAACAACGCACATCTTGTAAATAAAACGCACACAATCTATATAAAGAAACAGTAAGAGGTCATAAACAAGTATATTATGTAAATTCCAGAGAACCGTTTACATATTCAAATACAATTAACAGCATCATTAAGGGCATGATAATGAAATATGAGGTTTAGTTTTTGTATTTTAATAAAAGTAGTTTTATATGACATTCTATTCTGCCATATATGCATTAAAGAATAAATATCTGATAATAGGATAATTAAAAACAACATCAACACATGTTTGTAGAAATAAATCTCCAGGTGAATGTCGAACTCACCGCTTAAGAGTACTTAAAGTAAATAAAAAAGAAAACGAATAAACTAACTGCATAGGTCTACGTTTCCAGAAACCTTCTCTAAATATATTTTCTGTTTAAGGGGTGTCGCGGCATTTTATTTAACCGAGGATATATTTATAGCATACCGATATAGCAATTTTCAAAACCCAATATTTATGTTATCAGCATCATCATAAATGACCGAGTAGGTATAACATACAAAAGTCAGTGGTTCGATCCCAGGTGCGGTTAACGTTTTTTTTAACTTTTTTTCGCTTTCTTTAATTTCTTTCTTGTTTTATACTGGAGCTCCTTAGTCCTGTTGTTTACATTTATTAATTTAAAGCATGTAATCACAAACTTCAAAACATGCCGAAATCTGTGAACAAGTCCCTGTAAGTTATTGATGATTAATGTCGAGTTTGATACTATATGGTCTTATGTTTGTGATTTAATATTGTTTATTGTTGTTTTTTTTGTATTTTCCTTTTTGGTAAGCTGTTGTGATTCCTGTTAAGATTGTACACATTTTTTAATGTGTATGCATATTTCTAGAAATCTATGTACCGGTACTTGGGTTTTTCCAAATTGCTGTATTTTATGAAATTTGAAATAGACGGTAGGGATTGTTGAAAAATAAAAAATCTCTGTACAAATTGCGGTGACTCCCTTTTTAATTTGTTTAAGATGACAACAAGTAGATGAACGTATTTGCGCAGTTTCTCAGAATTCTATTTGACTTAACTTTTTTTAAATTCCATTTATGTGGTTAAATAGTAAAAATGTTTAGTTTTCTGGGTGACATCAACATAAAAAAACCTATTTCTTAAAATTAAACGTGTGTATTACATTTCATTGGTAGTGTGTGGTTTAAAAAATGGTATATGATGTATCTTAGCTAAAATAATATCTACATGTTGCCAATTTCATAGGTTATTAATTATTTTTACGCAATTAGAAATTTTTAAGTTTTAATGAAGAAGTACATGTTATATAATGGTGAATAAAATCAATACAAGGCCTGTGACCCTATGTTTATGTTTATTTCATTTTTCATAAAGTATTTGCATGTGTTACTTAAATATAAATTTTGAACTAAATCTATTTGATGGAAAAAGATCAGCAAAATTGCAGCAACACCCCTTACTGTCTAAATGTACGAAATTACCCCGTCGATATACTTTAAAACATTATAAATTCTTTAACGTTTGAAAAATGATCTAACTCAAGGACACCGTATTTGTCGTTAACATGTAGCAGTACCTTTTGTCTCTTCAAGAAATAGTTCTCCAAAAAGATGCCAGTACGGCTTGCCGATTATTTCTCCAGCAGTTTTCCACGTGAGTGGAGAATCGGGATAAAGGATGGAATGCGAGGCAATTGCGTAAGATAGCACAAACACGGTCAATATCACCAGGAAATACAACAGGTCCTGAACCTTTAAGACAACAAAAAAAGAAATGCCCCAACCTGTTGATTGATAACATCTTCAGTTTGCATGTTATATTGATTGAGCTGTGTAAAGAATTGCTTATAGAACTACCGACTCCTTATAAAGGTCTACTTGTTCGCTGAGTTAATGTGAACGTAACCGTAAAAACCCGGAACATATTTAGAAAGATATGTATTAAATTTCTGAAAGTGTTATGTAATTGGCACATATATAAAACACATGTATGTAATTCTCATTCCAAACCACATTTTTTAAACAGCTTTGTGTTGAATTGTGTTTCATTGGTGGGGTTGGGGCGGCAACGATCGAAACAATAATTTTATGATCGATCCTTTACAAGTTATGTATTGCGTACATGTATCGATAGGTAAAGTAGATTCTAACAGGTATACCAATATCATTAAAATCTAAAAAAGCACGTACCATTCGTCGAATTATTATAAGTTTTGGGCCCAAGACATTTTGAACGGAGAATATGTGGAGGAGTCTGAAGACGAACGCTATAAAATCGACGGCAAGCACAACTCTGGGCCAATCATACGTGCTAGATAAGTGTATGAATCGCAGTCCAAATCCCAATACAAACAGGAGAATTGTACATATGTCTATGAAATTCCATCCGTCCAAAAAGTACATCTTTTTATTCGCTGTCGTGGTCATCTGAAAAACATTGAACTTATATTTGTTAATCGCCTAATTAATTTGTCGCCTTCTGAAATGCGTCAGGCTATATGGAATGCGATTTTTATGTCTTGCTAGGAGGGGTTATTATATACATGTCTGCTTATTTTATTTATTTTGTTTATTCGTTTTCTGAGAAGAACGATAAAGAGTCGATATTATATTTGTTTTGCATTTGTTTCTTTTGCAGATAATACTTATTTAAAAATGTTGCTTCTGATTGGATTGGCTCCAGTCGCAAAGGTTAATATTGGGGACCACAAATAATATAATAAAACAATATGGCGTGTGAGTCTCCTGTGTGTCATGAATTGCTACTGCATTTCAGATAATGAATTTCGGATAAATGTATGCAAAAAACGAATGTTCATTGATTGTTGTTGACGCTTTGCAGTAATCATTTAAAAATAATAACGTATTAGTAAATGGTTTAGTTAACCCAGCCAGTGAATATGTACATTTAATAAAATATCATAACATTGTTGTTACTCGAACATTCTTAAGTTTGTGATCTGTTTCAAATTTGTATTTAGACTTTAAAATTATTATTTATATTAAAATAAGTTTCTATAACAGTGTTACTTTTTGTAAAACTATCTTGATGAATCATGCAATGTATGCTGAAAATTATATATCATTACTGTAAAGATACTTACGCCTTAAAGTGCTACTGTTTGGTATTAGGCTACATCGTTTCAGAAAAGTTCTTAAAAAATGTATGTTATCTAATAATGTTGCACTGTTAATTCCTAGGGCATTTAGAAAACCTATTGATTAAGCTACATACTGGATATGAAAGCCATAGGCTTTGTGGTTTTAGACAAGCAGATTTGAAAGGTGTTCCCTATATAAGGACATTTGAAAAGAATGACCCCGGGCGAGGCCAGGTTTTACTCAAGGGGCAAACTACTTACACAGTTCCAAGGGGACATCTAGATGACAGCATCTTCGTTATATTAAAGTCATAAGCTTTATTGTTTCAGGCATGTATATTTGACTAGATTTTGTCTCTATAACCCTATGACAAAGGTGACTCCCGGGGCGGGACAAGTTTTGATTCCAGGAGCAAAATTTTAACAAACGTTGACGAGGACCTCTAACCTTCGGATTTCCGGTTATAGAAAAGAAGATTTATAATGTTATTCCCTATATATGTAAATGTAAAACTGTTGACCCCCACAGCCAGACCAGGTTTGACCCAATGGGTATCATTTGGACAAAATTCGTAGAGGAACTCTTCAGGGTTCTATGCGCAAAATATGAATGCCATGGGCTTTGCGGTTTCAGACAAGATTTTTAAAGGAATTCCCTATATACGTTTATGTGAAACCGTTGACCCCCGGGCGGGGCCAGTTGTTAACCCAGGTGCATAAGTCGAACAAACTTTGCAGAGGACCTCCTCATGATAATCCATTCCAAATATGAACGTTTTGGGTTTTGTGGGGTATACGACATATATATTTTTAATGTATTCACTAAATAAACCTGGTGACCCTAGGTTGAGGCCAGCTGTAATCCAAAGAGCATAATTTGAAGGAAAAAGAGATAGAATACCTGTAGATGATTCCACACAACAATATCGAAAGTCATTGGCTTTTTGGTTTCGGACAAGTTTATTGTAAATTAGCTTTTTCTAAATCAGCAAATTTTTAGCTGGTGATTCCCGAGGCGGAACACGTTTTAACACCAAGAGCGTTATTTGTATTTAACATTTTAGAGGGCATATAGATGATGCTACATAGCAAATGGGCTTTGCGGATTAAGAAAAGCAGATGTTTCCATATATATTCAATATGTAGGTCACTGTTAAGGCCAAATAAAAAAATAGGTCGGTTTCCGGTCTCCTTAGGTCTTCTTTTAGGTACTAGAATTGAAGGCTCAGGGTTCAAGCAACTGGGCGAAGTGGGCGAAGTGGGCTATTATATCGCCGCGGCTTCCCTTTAATCGCCCGGATCAAAAGCACCTGCGATAATCACTTCGCCCTAAAATCTGGAAATTATCATATCCGCAGCGCTATCAAAG
>VMBQ01012902.1:6068-18583 GCA_007657795.1 Dreissena rostriformis
TTTGATTTTTTTTCAAAGAATACTATCAGAATAGCAAACAGTTTGGATCCTGATGAGACGCCACGTTCTGTGGCGTCTCATCTGGATCCAAACTGTTTGCAAAGGCCTTTAAAATTCGGTTCCAGCGCTTTAAGGGTTAAGACTTGTGACCAAACAATATGATAAAGTATTTTAAGTTATACATTACATTAAATGAAAAGATGAAAAATCAATAATACACGATGTGAAAACATTGTAAAGCATGTTTGAATAAGATTTGCTGAATCACTTGTAAACCCTTCAATGTTGGTGGTTGTGTTTCTTCAGGTTCCTTTTTTCCTTTTTGCACCCCCATTATCCATTGTTTTTTCAATAAATGTCTAGAATTGCTTTTCATATATTTAGCATCGTCATGTTTGGAATAATTTGAGTTTTTGAAATTAATATTTTCATATATCATGTTCAGTTATATAAGTAAACTGGCAATATTTCACATAATTGAAACAATACTAATTGGGAAAATACAACATTTCAGCTGCTTTTCGCAAGTCATATGCTTTTTACATTTAAAGAGATACAGTCGGTCATCAGTGAACACTAATTATTAATTGCATTGTTGGTAATAAGATACATGAATATAAATCTCATTGCTAAATAATGATAGGGAGGCCCAAACAGATAAACATATGATTGGCACACCCTGGGTCAGACCTTAAAGACAACTGATATGGAGATTTGATCATTGAAAAGATGTTTGAACCACTTTTGGTGGATATTTACAAATATTGGACAGTATTTTTTTCATGAAATTATTTGATTATTATGAGACAAGCATTTCAGTTGATAACCATACTTCATAGATCCTTAGAGTTTCAGTATGCATGCCAAGGCATATAAGTATTCAATGTTATTTTGAAGTCACCAATTTTGTATATGCTCTGTAGCTATTGATATGTATATGCTATAAGTACTGTACTTTTTTTTATCGATGTATATGCTTCTTTTAATATTTTAAGTGACACCATATTGTTGTTCACCCCCCCCCCCCAATATTGTCATTATGCTTATGTTGTATGGGAGAATTAAGATGGACTGTTGCATTTCTTTTGCATATCAATTTTTTTTTCTTGGCTACATATGTCCATCCGTCTGTGTAGTAACTCAAGTCACATGTATAATATTATATTTAAACATCAAATGTAAACAAAAAAATTAATTCCTATATTAAAGAAAATTAATTCATGAATAATAGGAACAACCAACATTGGAAGTTTTATTAATCAAATTGATTTATATTTATATAAATCTGTATTTATTGTTGTCTGATATCTTTTTTAAATGTTTGTACATGTTTGTAAACTTGTAATTATGTAAGGGATGCTAATGTTTATTAAAACTTACGAAAGTATAGAATGTGTCATGAAATGTTCTAAGATGTTATAACATGCCATGTTTTTGTCATTTTCCAGGCCAAAGAAAACAAAATGAAAGGTCCTAACTTAGGTGAAAACTTGGAACTGAAAAGCATTCTGATGTGAACATGTGTTAAAATACGTGCACAACAAAAACCCTGAAGCGTGGATTAAATGGACGGCTGCATTTATCAAATGAGCACTAATTGTTGTGCTTTATTCTGCTGTAGTGTTGGAGATTTACCCAAAGTCCTCACTGAGCACCGGGCAAAGTTATGCGAATATCGATATTGTGTCATTCAAAGATGAAGTTAATGTTGGTCATACTGTTCAATATTCTTGAAATGTGCTATATAAGGCTCGCGATAGGGAAACATTATTACAAATAAATGGTACACAAACAAGGAATCCAATCTACACTGTCTTTGATATAACTCAATGTTCCTATTTTTTGTAGTTTATATGGAATAAGCATTATTTCTATGTTGCATGCGCCTCAGATCGGCTATATTGTTGAAATATCCAATCCATCATCTGCTGGTTTAGGATTCCTAATTCTGCTCGCATATTAAATATCTTTAATATTTGTCCTTTTACACTCAACTTTTGTTAGCAAACCAGCTTTATCTGTATATGCTTTCATCACTACACTCTGATAAACAATGATAAATAAAGAATTATTTGACAATGACAACGTGAACCAGTTGTATTCATCTACTTTTTTGTGTTTTTGTCCTACTGTGTTCCGAACATCATATTGTCTGTTGTTTATTATTTTTTCTCTTGATATTTTTTTTATACCTTGTATTGGTACGTGTAAATTTAAGGAACTAAACTTAATTAAATGGCTATAGCTCTGAAATTGTGGGGCAAGAGTAACGGTTCTTGTGCTCTGCTTTCCTGCAATGACATCCATCTTCCTATTAAGTTTCAAGTTGACTTCTTTTATTTTCTTTTAATAGAATGTTTGAGTTGAAAAGGGGGCATAAGTTTTGTAATTGTAAAAGTAGGAAGACACATATCACACATGCACAACATCGTATTACGAGGAACAAAGGCTGCAAGTTTGCAGACAAGTTTTAACCCTTTGCATGCTGGGTAATTTGTCATCTGCTAAAATGTCGTCTGCTGAATTTCTAAAATCAACATTTTCTTCACTTTTTTTCAAAGACCACTATCAGAATATCAAACAGTTTGGATCCTGATGAGACGCCACGTTCTGTGGCGTCTCATCTGGATCCAAACTGTTTGCAAACGCCTTCAAAATCCGGTTCCCGCGCTCAAAGAGTTAATGTACCGACAAACAGACGGACAGATGTCCTTGGTGATTTATTAAATAATTGGGTGGGGTATAAAAACCGAAAACAGTAATATATTTGTATTTTAATGTTAGGAAAATCTTCATGATTCATTCAAAACACATGTTTACTAAGATGTATCTATTATAGATTATGAGGTTTCTGTTTATGGGGTTTTATTTGTTTCATTGTTGATCATCTTTTGTTTAACGAAAGTTTGAGGCGTACAAATATGCAATACAAATGTGTAAATAGTGGTACATCCTTGGTATTAATGTTAACATATTAGTTGAGACGGAATATGTATTTACAGAAACTAATAGAACATTATCAATGCATATAAAATAGTATGTTTATAGAGGGTACTCAGTAATTTATTGGATGCTGTTGACACATTCATTTATATTGGGTAAAACCATGTCTTTATGAATAATAATGTTTTTGCAATTCTTGTTCATGCAGGTTTATCGTAGCTGTGACTGTGTCTGGTTGCATGTAATAAGGGGTCAAAGAGCACAACATTTAAATTATAAAAAAAATATTAAATTATTCAAAGTTTAATTTATATAATTTTTGACTGGTGTACAAGTTGTTATTTTAGATACCAAATTTTCTCATAGTATTTGAGATGAGTAAATACTAAAATCTTGAACTTTTACAGACTTATCTTTGATACTATTTTTCACAAAAACTATTAGAAACCTCAGAGCTGAAGAAACCTCAGAGCTGACGGTGACGTGGTCAGCAGTGTTAATGGGCTTAGTCATTTTGTAGGTATTTTAATATCAGACACAGTGTACAACAGCTTAAGTTAATAAAAGTTAATGAGTTTTTGTTTTTATTTTTTGCTTTATTTTGTCTGATGTCTTCTGTCTGTGCAATGTACACATATGTGATTCCTTTCACCTTTTTGTGCCTCACTTTTCTAGTTGTTGTTCAAGGTTGTGACGTTAAGATGATGCGTTTTGAATATTTCTGTGTTGGTTGTTTTTACTTAATTGGTCATTGTTCAAACGATGCTCATGCTGATGACTCATAAACTTGTAAAATGTAGCAATAGCCGAAGATGATGGTGTATATGCTGGGAAAGTTGATGTCACTAGTCCAGATAGTAGATGTTACATGCTTGTGTCATTTTGATTTCAGTGCTCAGTATTTTATGTGAATACCATAGTTAGAAATGAATCACATTTGACCCGCATCGTGCAAAAATGGGCCCTTTTCCCATATGCGGCCAGCGAGACCAGCCTGCATGGATACATAGGTTGCTCTTGAGCTACACTGGCCTCATACGACATAAGACCCATTTTCGTATGACGTTGGTCATTTTTACCATCTTGTGTTAATATTTCTACAATGCTTATAAGTGGATTTATTGTTTAAGCATAATTTTGTTTGGATGTAGATCTATGATCTGATTGTTTGATCATAGTTGATTGTGTGTCTGATCGTTGAATCACAATCAACTGTGTATCTAAGTGTTATAGATCAAAATCGATTGTAACAATTATTGGGCCACAATGAGTTGTGGATCTGATTGTTAGATCATTATTGTTGTGGATACAATTGTTTGATCTTCATTAAATTCTGATCTGATTTTGGGTCTCAATTTGTTAAGGATCGGATTTTTAGATCACAATTGCATTGATCTGCTTGTAGCCTGCGTGAATAATCATGAATGTGATTATTGGGAAATGTTAAGAATCTGATTGTTTGCTATAATTATTGATAGTGTAGCTTTCACAATTAAACCTCGAGCTATGGTCCTAACTGTCATGAAAGGTGCATTTGAACTACTGAATCGAATTAAAGTGATATTAGACGCATCTAACAGTATATAGGTGTCATCACAACCGTTGTTTATGTTTGGTGTTTTCACTTCATATACACTTATATTTGTTAATGCAGCATCAACATACTAAAACAATATCCCGGAAAGAGAAAAATAATGCATTTGAATATCAACCGTACTTTCGTTTTGACGTATTTTGTGGTTAGTTTAAAATCTGGGACAAACTGCGAAAACATATGACAATTCTGAAATTATGAATACATTTACCTTCGTGTCTCTGTCAACCACATATCTTCAGCCATACTTCTTCAAAGAAATATGTTATAAATAATGTGTCAGTAAAGTGACTTTATGAGAAAGACTCAAATCGTATCGCTTTTGTAAATACGCAGCAGTTCCGCTCGGCTAGTTATAAGCTTACAGGACTGGGTTAGTCACGTAAAATATTGAATATAATATATATTTTTATAAACAACTGGTAGCAAGATGAGTTGCAGATAATTGGTCAGTTACCACATTTTAAGTAACGCTTTTGACCTGTTAATTCTTTTCAGCTCAATTCAACAGTGAAAAATGCGTCTTATATCACTTTAACCCTTTGAGCGCTGGAACCGGATTTTGAAGGCCTTTGCAAACAGTTTGGATCCAGATGAGACGCCACAGAACGTGGCGTCTCATCAGGATCCAAACTGTTTGCTATTCTGATAGTATTCCTTGAACAAAAAAATCGAAGAAAATGCTAATTTTAGAAATTTAGCAGACAACATTTGAGCAGACGACAAATTACCCAGCATGCAAAGGGTTAAGGTGTAAGCAATGAAAATGTTCATTGTTGTAAACAGATATGCTAATGCTTATCTGCTATCTTAGAGATGTTTATTATTTGCATTGGTAGATTTATTAAGCTTGTTCATAAGTGTTCTTCATAAACATTCACATATATTTAATGTACATTTACTGTAACATTCACATGTATTTAATGTACATGTACTGTAACATTCACATATATTTAATGTACATGTACTGTAACATTCACATGTGTTTAATATACATGTGCTGTAACATTCACATGTATTTAATGTACATGAACTATCATTGACCATTTACATTTATTTAATGTGCATGTACTGTCATTTAACATTCACATGCATTTAATAAACATGTACTGTCATTGGACATACATTTAATGTACACCTACTAGTATTGAATATTCACATGTATTTCATGTACATGTGGTAAATTACATGTGTTGTGAATACACGGTTCATATCTATGTTCATTTGAATATTTAACTTTCTTTATATATACTATCTAAGTGATAATACTTGATATAAACAAATATAGTAGTTATTAAACAGTATTGTGTATATAAACCTATGGAAAAAAAAACTAAAAAAATCATACGACCTTTTCCTGTTATAAAAAACTCATGCATGTAAAGGTTTTCATCATCATATTGTTAATTGTTGTTAATAATATAATTGAATTTATTTTTCAATTTTAAAGGATGGATTGTAAAATAATGAATAAAATAGATTGTCTGTGTAAAACGTTGTTGTTTGTATAATCACAAATTCACACACATATACCTATCCTTTTTTATTTTTTTTTGCAAATTATGATGGCCCCAGCAACGAAGTAGAAGTTGGTATTTGCACTATGAACGTCCGTCTGTCTGTCTGTAGACACACACTTGTCAGGCGAGCTTATCTTAGCCATTTCTACTAAGACGTTTCTACATGCAATACTCAAACGTGCATAGTTTTTATGCCCCCATCTTCGAAGAAGAGGGAATATATTGTTTTTGGCCTGTCTGTCTGTCTGTCATTGTATGTGTGTGATGATCTGTCTGTCCCAAAACGTTAACCTTGGTCATAACTTTTGCAATATTGAACATAGCAACTTGATATTTGGCATGCATGTGTATCTCATGGAGCTGCACATTTTGAGTGGTGAAAGGTCAAGGTCATCCTTCAAGGTCAAAGGTCAAATATATGGGTCAAAATCGATACAAGGGGGCATAGTGTTTGACAAACACATCACTTGTTCCGTTTGTTATGAGATTGTGCATGTTAAGTTGTTATTGTTTGTTTCCCCCCGTTTTCAACCATATTTCATCCATATCATGGCAATGAGCTTTAAGAATGTTTTCATTTTAGGAACAAACAATTTTAAACATTAGATGAGCATAAACTTTATTCAAATACCAACACAGTTTTACTAGTTAAAAACACAACATATCTTACTAACTTTGAGATTATGAACATGCTTAAAACACATTTAACACAGGTGTAACAACTAAAATAATTGATAGATATAATTTAATGAAATACTAATTACAATGCATTTTTCTACATAAATTGAATCGCATCATACAAAAATGGGTCTGATGCTTTATGCTGCCAGCATAGCTACAGACCAGCATGTGCATTAGCACAGTCTGGTCAAGAGCTTCCTGTCAGTTTATAAGACCCATTTTCGCAAGACAGAGCTCGATTTATTACTACAAGTTCTATTATACAATCCATTTTTACTCGATAGTCTAGTGAATACAGTGAAATATGTAATTGAACCACGTTACTGCCAGTGTTGCTATAAGCTCANAGCTTGCACAAGCTTGCAGAATTTTGAATAAAAATACTTACAAGCTTGCGCAAGCTTGTGCAAGCTTGCCGCAAGCTTGTACATCATATAATTTAGCTTCGCAAGCTTGCCGCGAGCTTGCCGCAAGCTTGCCGCAAGCTTTCATTTTGGTTTGGGTAGTATAAAACATTTTGATGAACAATGAGAAAAACATGAAACGGCAACTAATTTGATGATAACGCTTCGAAGAGATGAACATAGTTTTGCATATGTACAAATATAACAATACTTCAATTAAAAAAGCTAAAATTCTTAAAACAATACTTGAAACTGATCGAACAATTTACCAATTTACCAAAATGAACGTTATCACACTTTTATTTCCAGTACTGCATGAAAAACATCAACTCTATTTACATTGGAGTTTTCATGCAAGTCTGATCATAAGCACAGAACATTATTAAATCAAAATGACCATTAAATGTTTTTCTACATCCGAACGAATGTAACGTATCATATAAACCTGCAACATAGGACGTTTCCACAATAGTTATCACTAACAATTTATATTTATATGCCTTTCTTCCAAATGAGTAATCCTTCATAACCATTTCTGTAATATATATGAGCATATAATTAGTAAACCCCCTAATAATTTGACTGTTTAACAAAAAGTATAGATTTTATATTGAAAAGATAAAAAAACAAGACACTTAATTACGCAGGTAAAGTTGTAGGGGTGGAAAAGCTAAACAAATAAGACACTTAATTACACAGGTAAAGTTTAAGGGTGGCATTTGGTCTAGTGGCTTTTTTTTTAAAGAACATGCCATATATTCAGACAGATGAAGTCTTTACAGGGGTGTGTTAAACAAAGTGGCTATTTAGCTGCCAAAACGCCTAATTATTAATTTAATTATTAAGTAAATCTACATGCCAATAATACCAATTGTGTATTTGGTGTATTTATGCATTAACTGGCCCTCCATATGTGATTCTAGCATGGTTATTAAACAAAACAATTGATACAAAATAAGTGAGTAACCTATAACGTATAGTATTATAGTTTTCACTATGTATTATAATAGCCATATAAGGAAACTTCAGGACCCTGGTGGCCATGTTTTCAACCCAGCAAAACCACTTTCAAACTCGGCAAAAATATCATTCAAACTAGTTTACCCAAACGTGAGGCCAATTTCCACCACATAGTATGATTTGAACAAGCTTGGTAGAGGACCACAAACACACAACCTCCGTGCCTTGCGGTTTTAGAGAAGAGGATTTTGAAAGTTTTCACCATATACATATACGGAAAACACGTAACCACACGGTGGGGCTAATTTTTACCCCATAGAACCGATTCGTACAAGCATGTTTCATGCCAAATACTAAAACCATGTGCCTTGCGGTTTCAGAGATTTTGTTTAAAGATTTTATTATATACATATACGGAAAACAGGTTACACCCAGGGTGGGGACCATTTTGATCCAATTGGCATGATTTGAACAAACTTGGTACAGAACCACAAATTGATGTTACATGCCAAATACCAAACCTCGAGCATTATGGTTTCAGAGAAGAGGATTTTTTAAGTTTTCACTATACACATATAATGGAAACAAAATGGCTCCAGGACGTGGAAAGCTGATGTTACACAAAATATTAAAGCCTTTACCCTTGTGGTTTAAGAGATTTTCATGTTTTCATTTTTAAAGTATATTTTTAGCCCTGGTGACCTTCAGAGGAAATAGAATGAAGTGATTTGAACACTTTTGAAAGAGGGTCACCCAAGGATCATTCCTGTGAAGTTTCAATAAAGTCTGCCATACAGTTCAGGAGAAGTAGTTAGACGAAAAATGTAACAGATACATGGAATAAACGAAAGAAAACAGGGTTTCATAAAATCTACTAATGAGCACTACGTAAACAGATGACCTAAAAGCAAACTCCGATTCTAAATTTCTTTATTTAACTTTCTCTGGAGATATTGTTCTCTGTTATTTACAAATACAGTTTCATACCTAGGAAGTGTGTAAGAGACCTGGTACTATGGAAAAGGGCTTTGGAAGAACGCTTAGAATATAAATCACATCAAACACGGCAATGGAAATAAGCAGCGCCCGATTACCAATGACCCCTAAATAAGTGGTCAGACGCCAATATTTATTTATTTGAGAAAGGTCATTATTTTCTCTGTACAAAAAGTATTGACAGGAGGCTGGACAAAATTGGCTAAAACATTTCTAAAAATGCAAGACGATGAATGACTATAATGCAATATTAAACTATTAACCAAAAAAAGAATGTTGTGGATGTACAATATCAGGATCCAAATGCTGCAGAACCTTCCAACTGCCTGTCAGACAAAGTATCTTATTGCATGAAAGTTGGAAACGTGTCATACAGTTGGTTAATCTGTCAGTAACAATATCCAGTCAATGCTGTTCACGGTAATTTATTGCATTTTTAAAATTATTTTTGTCAGACATTGTTTTAACAGCAATCAAAGAATAGTCGGACATTTAAATGTTTTGTCAAATTTGTATGACATGTTTTAGAACTGTGCAGAATCTTAAACCGGTCTTTCAGAGACTTGAGATGAGTTTTTACGGCTTTTGGAACAAGTTCATAAAACCTCAAAGCGTCTATTTATTATCTAGTAACAAGATGGACACTCTTTCTTAATTACATAGAATAAAATTGTACCTTGTAATAATTTTTTTCCTAAGCACTTTTAAACATACATTAATATCTTGAATTATATTTCCTAAGAAATCATATTTGATTTTGTGTCTCTACCATTCGGTATTTCATACTTTGCATGTAAACTTATTTAACCTACTTAGTTGAGTCTGAGTAAATGTCAAAACTAAAACTTTGATCTAGAAAAAAGATGTTATGGACTATTTGGCAAACTAAAATTAACACATATAAGTATTTGCATTTAATTTATAAAGCATAAACTAATGAACGACATGCAGTTAAATTATTTTGATACCACTCTCTCTCTTTTCTGTATTTATCCTCATGTGTTTCTTCAAGTGACCAATTTGGTAACATGAATAACCACACACCTCACACATGTACAGTCTCTCACCTGTATGTATCCTCATGTTTTTCTTATAGTGACCACTTTGGTTACATGCATAACCACACACCGCACACTTCTTCAGTCCCTCTCCTGCATGTATCCTCATGTGTTTCTTCAGTCACCAATTTTGTTACATGCATAACCACACACCTCACACTTGTTCAGTCTTTTACCTGCATATATCCTCATGTGTTTCTTCAAGTGACCACTTTGGTTACATGCATAACCACACACCTCGCACTTGTACAGTCTTTCTCCTGTATGTATCCTCATGTGTATCTTCAAGTGACCACTCTGGTTACATGCATAACCACACACCTTACACGTGTATAGTCTCTTTCAGTATTGAAAATCATGTTTGTCTCAAAGTAACCACTCATTTTTCATACATAACCACACATCTCACACGTGTTTAGTCTCTCCCATGTATGTATTCTCATGTGTCCATACACGTTACAATCTTGGTTACATGCATAGCCAAATACATTAAATTTGTACAGTTTCTCCTGTACATATATTCATGTGTCTCTTCAAGTGACCGCTCTGGTTGCATGCATAACAACCTGCCTCAAACTACTTGTAGTTTTTCTCCCTTATGTTCTCATGAGTTACTTCAAGGTACCACTCCGGCTACATGCATAATCACAAACCTCACACTTGCACACTCTCTCTTGTATGTATTGCCATGTGTTTCTTCAAGTTACAACTCTGGTTACTTGCATAATCACACACCTCACACTTGTACGGTCTCTCTCCTGTATGCATCCTCGCGTGTATCTTCAAGTAACCACTCTGGTTACTTGCATAACCACACACCTCACACTTGTACGGTCTCTCTCCTGTATGAATCCTCATGTGTTTCTTTAAGTGACCACTTTGGTTACATGCATAATCACACACCTCACACTTGTACGGTCTCTCTCCTGTATGTATCCTCATGTGTCTCTTCAAGGCACCACTCTGGTTACTTGCATAACCACACACCTCACACGTGTACGGTCTCTCTCCTGTATGTATCCTCATGTGTGTCTTCAAGTTATCACTCTGGTTAAAGGCATAACCACACACCTCACACTTGTACACTCTTTCTCCTTTATGTATCTTCATATGTCTTTTCAAGCAACCACTCCGGTTACATGAGTAACCACACATCACACACTTGTACAGTCTCCCTCCTGTATAAATCCTCATGTTTGTCTTCATTTGACTACTGATATTACTAGTATAATTATACACATCGCCATTGAACTCCTTTTCATCGGTATTTTCTGTGTTCTTCTTCTGTAATATTGCACATGTTAATTGCCTATCACAGACACCTTGCGAAATGTCACTTTTATTATGTTTAACATTTGAAACACTGTTGAAATTTGTGTTAATGATTGTTAAATTTAAATGTTTTGTATTCTTTTTGATATGATTACGATCATTTTCAAGTGGATCATTGGATGTCAGTTTATCACCACCATGCATTCTCCTCAAATGACGAATACAGGAGACCTCAGTTGTGACAGCTGTCTTGCAATACACAGATTGGTAAATGTCTGAAAAATAACAATATTTACATGATAAACAGGACATATCTTAACATAAAAATAAAAAATACTCATATTGTATGAAATTTGAACCGGAATATATGTTGTGCTCATATTTGCAATACGACACAGCGAAACAATTTATGCATCGATCTTGAAGAGTGAACAATTGTTTAATGTCACGATAACCTGTCAAAACAGAGAACAAACCTTCTCCATTGACATATTTAGGTCTGAAGAGCAAGTTCTTGTCTCTGATGAGGCCAAGATCTCTGCCGTACACAACTCCGTTCCGAACCAGCAGTTCCTCTTCTGTAGCAATATAAATATTTTAGAAGTTATTTATACAAATGTGATAAGTTTAATCTTTTTATTGTAACACTTAATTCCTTAACTAGACATTTGTCACAAATGTGACTTATACCCCACAGTTTATTCTGAAAAATGTGCACGTGTGTTAATTTTATCACATACACATTATCAGTTATTAATTCTTCTCGACATAATCTAGTTTTGATTATTAAGCCTGAAATATAAGAGCGGTTTTAAGTCAAAGTAAAAGTTTCGGTTATTTATGGCTTTTCTTGATATCTGTACAATTGTGTATGATATTAATGGAACAGCACAAAGGCAAGCTGGTCAAGTTTATTACAAAACGACAAATTATGTGTTTATCTGTTCACAATTGCTGCGACATAGACTCAGACCCATCACGACATCATGAGAAGCGAGTTTTTCAATTACTTGAATTCACCTGAATATCAGTGTTGTGTATATTTTCACGTTTATGATGTCTTTCTAGGCATGAGGCTGCATGGGCC
>VMBQ01012903.1:0-18093 GCA_007657795.1 Dreissena rostriformis
ACAAACAAACCAACAAACAAACCAACAAACAGACAGGGCAAAAACAAAATGTCCCCCAGTAAAGACTGGGGGACATAAGCAATGAGATAAATTTGAGCCCCGCTCTGGATAAATGGGGAGTTATGCATGTGCGTAAAGAGTCGTCCCAGATAAGCCTGTGCATTCCGCACAGGCTAATCAGGAACTTTTCACTTATTTATAGTTTTTCATTTAAGGGAAGTCTCTCTTGTGACAATCAAGTCTAGGCGAAAAGTGTCGTTCCAGATTAGCCTGTGTGGACTGCAAGGCTAATCTAGAACGAAACTTTACGCAGATGCATTCAACCTGTTTTTCCAGAGCGAGCCTCATTTCCACGATGATTACCTGGTTTGTCAGGTGTAACAACACACATGCTGGCTGGTGAAAGTCTTTCCGTCAGGGTATTTGAGGTCTGGAGGGAGTCTGGAGTCCATGTAAGAGCAGAACATGTGCATCACCAGCTGAAATATAGTAACGATTTTAGCAACCCAAATATTAACCCTCTACCAATTTAATGCATTTGTAGTCCCTTAGAAAATCTTATTAAAGTGAAGACCTTTTTATTACTAGATTCAAGTTTAAAAGGCTTCATTTCCAACCCTAAGATACTGATGAGCAGCAAACATCATAAAACCTGCACAGACTGCTAGTTACTTGCAGGCTATTCTGGTTGTATGCTGCTTTGCAAATAGCCATTATCACTTTTCTTCTGAGTGGAACAATGTTAACAGTGGCTCTCTTTTTATATTGCAGTTTGTATGAGGTGGAAAATCATTTATTTTTTTATGTTATGAAACTGAGCTACACATTATGAAGAATATTTTCATGTCTTTGTTAATTATTCCAAGACATTAAATACGGTATGCCAATCAATTGTACACAAATAAATATTATGATATAATATTGTACCTGAACATAAATTTGTCCCTCTCCATCCTAATGTTGAAAACCTATGTAGCCCTGTCGTTATTTTACCAATGTTTAATGTTGATTTGTTTTATTATTACACCAATATAAATATATAATAAAATGAGCCCAGCCCTGAGAAAACAGGTCCTAATGCATGTGCGGAAAGTGTCGTCCCAGATTAAGCTGTGCAGTCTGCACAGCCTTATCAGGGACGACCCATCCTGCTAGACTGGATTTTCCTTTAGTTTAGAAGAGACTTCATTGCAACTTAAAATTCCATAAACGCGTAAATTGTTGTCCCTGATTAGCCTGTGCAGATCGCACGGCTCATCTGGGACGTCACTTTACGCATATGTTTAAAGTCCGTTTTCCCAGAACGATGCGTGACTCAATTATCATTTGACGGCTGTACATACCTGTGCGTCCGTGGGCAGGTGTTCACTCCACTGTTTCCCGTACCTTGTTCCAGACGTACTTACTGATGCAGCCATCACAACCGAGCTCTGAAAAGGGACAATCATCAATGATAATCATGAATAAAAATCAATCATCCTCAAACATTATCAATAATCATCAATCATGATACATTAATTATCAATCATAATCAATAATCATCAACCATTATCAATAATCATCATTCATTATCAACCATCATCATTCATTATCAATAATCATCAACCATTATCAATAACCATCATTCATTATCAATAATCATCAACCATTATCAATAACCATCATTCATTATCAATAATCACCAACCATTATCAATAACCATCATTCATTATCAATCATCATCATTCCTTATCAATCATCATCTATAATTATCTTCTTATGATGTAAACCAATTCACTTTGCTCACCTTTGATACGTTTTTCCAGTTACTCTTGGTTGGAGGAGAAATCCAGGTAAGGTACCAGGACGTTCAATGTGGGAACATAGGGACCCTTGGTTAAGGTCAGTTGCTTCAAAGTAGACACGCCAACATCTGGAAATATAGAGTAAAAGTATGATTATGGATATATGTGAGCGTCGCTCTGGGAAAATGGGGCTTCATGCATGAGCGTTAAGTGCGTCCCATTTTTGCCTGTGCAGTCCGCACAGGCTTATCACGGACGACACTTTCCACACAAACTGGATTTTCACTAAAAAGAGACTTCCTTTAAAGAGACCTTTTCACAGATTTTGGCATGTATTGAAGTTTGTCATTAACTGCTTTAAATTGGTAAATGTAAACATTGGAACAAAAAAGCTCCAGTAAAAAAACAAGAATAAAATTAAAGAAAGAAAAAAAAAGTAATCTAAAACTGGGCTCAAACCAATGAGTAAAAGTCCAACGCTTAGACCACTCGGCCATCTGTCTCATACAGTGAGTGGTGTATTTTATACTTTTTATAAGCAATCCTCGTAGTATCAAAAAATATAATGATAACAACATAACTCTCCAAATTATTCAATTGTTTCGCATTGCAACGCCTTATAATTTTGAGGTTTTTAATTCGTCAAAAATGCATATAATGGATATTTTAGAGCATGGTAAATGTTCAGTATTACTGTTTTCAGACAAATTCATAACTACAACGAAAATTTGCGAATCTGAAACAATGTTTTTCAATTTTGTCAATTTACCAAAAATGAAAAGGTCCCTTTAAATAAAAAGGAAACACTATAAAAGCGGAAAGTGTTGTCCCTAGTCAGCCTGTGCGGACTAAAAAATTTAAAAAAATATCCATGCTATCCTGGTTTGAAACCCAACATGTTTTTTTGCGCTGACCATCAAAGGCCTTGACTGTAAGCTTTAACCCTTAAAACCTTTTTCATGTTTAGTGATAAACATGTATAATGTATAGTATTGTTTCAAATTTTACTAACTCTCAGTGCCAAGAGCTCCCATCCTGATTTATGATGTTTTATTTTCCATATATCCAATCAACTTAACTTAAACATGCTTTTACATCATAAAGGCAAAAACTCTTTAAGTCAAGTTCAAACTAGAGCTTTATCACACGTGACGAATACTCCCACATGCCTCATTGACACAGAATATTGTGCATGTTGTTTTCACAAAAAAATAGAACGTACTAAGTGACCATGTGACCTAGTTTTAACCCGGCATGACCCATATTCAAACTTGATCTAGACATCATCTAGATACAACTTCTGATCAAGTTTGGTGAAGATCGGATGAAAAACTACTTAAATTAGAGAGCGGACACTTAATACAGACCGACCGACAGACAGACCGACTGACAGACCGACAGACAGACAAGCTCACTCCTATATACCCCCTAAACTTCGTTTGTGGGGTATTATCAAGCAAAAAGCTTCTAAACAGCCCCTCCCTAACCTCCTATCTCTGTGTCTCCACAGCCTATCTTCCTCAGATGTGAGTTAACGCTCTCTATCTCCCGTGGTAGCTTCACCATGATCGTGTTGCCCAGCCACTGAAATGTATATACCCAGCACATTTTAGACTACAGGGCCCATATTCATAAAGCATCTTAGGGAAAACTTAAGAGAATTCCTTAAATTCAGGTAAAGCTTAAGTGTCTATAGTTGGTGTATAGTTGAAAACCCCTATATCGAAATCATGTGGACCCTACAAATACAGATCGAAACAGAAAATTATAAAAAAAAGCAATAGTGTTTGCTGATTTGCTCAAATCTTTCAAAAGAATAATGGACTGGAAAGATGAAACAATATCATGGACAGGTCTATGTTAGTATTGCAGTTTCAGTGGATTTGTTTAAGGAAATTAATTTAGTTCGAGCAAATTTTACTGGATAAACTGAAAAACCACAGCTGAGATTTCATTGACCCAGGAATTTTATTTAGTTAATTATTTAGCCATTTTTTGGTCATAGGTCAGTAAAATTGCAGATTGATGGTTTGCTTTTAACTTGTTGACTAGTTTTAATATTGCAATTAAAAGAGGGCATCATAACATTGAATTTCATAAAATAAGGAGGTCATAAATATTAATTACTTGTATGAATTTAATGAAAATTAATAGTCTGGTGCAAACAAACAATGTCATATAATACAATAAATAAAACATAACTCTACAAAGCAAACATGTATCCAAATGGTCAATTATCATTTAATGAAAAAAATTACTATAATCTGAAACAAAAGATTATAATATATACCTTTCTAAGCCTTTCGATCCACATAAACAACTTTTCATCTGTTACTCCTAATGGACGCCACACCTGTGAAAAGCATTAACAAAGTGTACATGAGACGTTCCACAACAAAACCTGTATTAATGACCAAAATTATGTTCAGGATTATATATGTTATTATTGAAGTATTTACAAATTCAATAATGTATAACAAAAACTTATTCGTCATTGTATTACATGACCGTGCCAATAATGCAGGCACACTTAATTCACAAGAATGTTGTTGGAAGAAAGGTTTTTCCAACGGCAGGGCCCATGTCACTAACACCAGTTTTGTCATGGAACAGCTCGAATGTTATCGATAGTCTTCTTTGCAAGTAAATAAATATCTATCCAGGCAAGTACATGAATGCAAATCGTTAAAAAAACTAGCAATTTTACAAAAGTATTTTCAAAATTATTACATACAAAAAGTTTATCATCACAGAATCCCTGAGTTTCCACAGTGACTCCAATCTTTGTTAGTGGGGTCAAATTAAAAAAAAAGAGTTATATAGACCAAACATTGGTTGCCATAGCCATTGCTCCCTACCTCTTCGCCCATGTTATCCGTGTCGTCAGTGCGTGACTTGTGTGACTGTGGAGAGCGACTGGCCAGTTGGTACTGACTCTTACGTAGCAGGTTACCCATCTCCAGACTTGCACGCCCGTAGCTCCGGAACGACGAACTGTTGAACGACGCCTCAACCTGAGAACCTGAACATGTGCTTGTGTAATAAAGAACTCGCTAAATTTTAATCACAAACATGTAAATTTGAGCTACTCACCGAACAATTTGAATCGTAAACCAGTAAATTTCAACTGCTACCAGTAAAGTTTAACTGCAAACCACTTTATATAAACCACAAACTGGAAAACTTCAAACTTATAAATTTCAACCAAAGCAGGGCTCGACATTAACGGTAGTCCGACTGTCCGGGACAACCAAACAGTTAGTCCGGACAAGTAAATAAAAAAATTGCTAGTCCGACAGGACAAGTGAAAAAATGCATTTAAATTGGTTACTTCTGTGGAGTTATCACAAAACATTTTCGATTATATTTTGTTTACGTTAAAACGACAAAGCGCGAGATATTCCGATAGATCCACGTGATACTACACCGTACTGTTCACAAGGGAAGCAACGGGTGTACCTTGCTTCGCCCCCCAGGTTTTCACATCGCCCATCTGCGATAACCGTTTCGCCCCATACCTTAAATATCAGTGCCTTATATATTTACGACCTTGGTGAGTAGGTGTGAAAACGTAACCCTAACCCTGTATTCTGTTTATGAACGCTAAATGGACACCTAAACACATATACATTGATAATAGGGCGATATGATAGGGATCAGGGGCAATAAGAAATATCGGACAGGGCGGATCGAAAAATGCCACTAGGCGAGACGGTATTTTCAGCATGGGGCGATAGTGAGTCAGGGCGAATCGTCTGGCACCCAAAGCAACCCTTAACATTTTTCTTTGCCAATATAACAAGAATATTCTCCCTTGTAAAGAATATGCATTTTACAACACCGATCTTACAGACAATTACCATAGTGACGTCATCTTTATGGTGGAATTCGCAAAACAAAAGTTTTTGTCAGGTATTATGGCTTTTTATAATGTTTCAAAATCAATAATCTCGAGTTTTCCTGTTATTCTAGTCGGTTCTTTTTGTATTGAAATTGTCTACAATTATGTAAACATGTATTTTGAACTATTTAAGTCTTTATGATTTGAGCATTTTGTATTATTTCATTATTTTGCAAAGTACTGAGCAGAATAAGATATAATGGTCATGACAAGTTGCTTTTTGGTCAGGAAAAGTGCAATTTTGGTCTACTTGACCGACCGATCAAGTGGCTTCAAAAGTTAATGTCGAGCCCTGAACCAAAGTCTGCTAATTTGAAGCCAAACTGGTCGTTCTGAACTGTAAGATTTTAATACAATAAGCTTTCCTGAATCCGCAATAAACAAGAGCTGCGTGTGTGAAACACAATGCACCACTGAACTTTCAAGCCACACATTTAGATTTTCATACTTTGAGCTTTGGTGAACCCAAAGTAACAAAACAAAGTAGAAACACTTAATTATTTTGTAATTTTTCTTAAGCAATAATTTCCTTCACTTCCTTAATATGCTCATTTGACTAAAAGAGACAATCTCAAGAAAATGTGCCTCATCATAAAGGGCGAGAATTTCTTAATCAATCTGATATAACAACATTGCTAACACACAAATTACGTAATTTTTAACATTCAAATGCCTGGTCAGTAGCAATGTCTGCATTATTAAAAAAAATCTCAGCAAAACTGTATATATGGTTACCCAGCTTACCCAATAAGGCCTTGAATATATTATTATGGCAATTTCCCAATCAGCTTACATATGCGCTTTGCTCTGGGAAAATGAGGTTTTATGTATGTGTCTGCACAGCCTAATCAGGGACGACACCTTCAGCCAAAACTCAATTTTTGTTAAGAAGAGACTTCCTTTAAACAAAAAATACAAACAGCAGAAAGTGTCGTCCCTGATTAGCATTTATCCTACCTCTGATGCAAACATTGACCAAATAAAGCAGGGTCGAATAAATTTTCCTATCTCCGGTCAACAGGACGTAGTGTTTTACTACGCACACTGTGACCCATAGTTCATAGTTGAGTGTAACCTTTCCAATATACTACACAAAGGTGACGCATTATTGAGACGCATCGTGAATGTTATCGTTTATATTACATATCATCCTACTTTGCATCTTCTTTAAAACATGTTACAGAACCGGCTCTCTGTATTTTTATTTCCATTCACTTGATGACGCAATTAATGACATTTCTCGTTTGACGTCATTTCTCTGACGAAACATTTCTTGTTTAAGCAAGACTCTGTGGATTTTAGGGACGAGAACTCGGACGTGGTGGTTTTTAACATAAAAATATTTAATATTTTTTAAAGCGTTGAACGAATAAAAAACGTATTTCAGATTGTGTGTTTGTTATGCATATTTGTTAATTTCGATAGGAATAAAAAAAAAACTCGCTCCGACAGGATTACGATTTGTTAATCGTGTTTTAGGTCAGAATGGTAAACATTCCATACAAACGCTATGAAGAAATAGTGTGGTTTCAAATATATTTCAATAAAGGGATGGACGAACAGAACATGTAAGTACATATAGTTGTAACTTAATTGTTATAAGAATTGGATTAAAGCTGTCATAAAGGTAAATAAAATTGAGTCTTTGTTTTGGCTGTTGCATATTTTTGTTAATTTCTAATGATAAAAAATAAAAATCAGTTTTTGGTTTTTGCTGTTGCAGATTGTTTTCAATTTCCAACTTTAAAAATATCACATTCTCGATTCATTTTTTATTTCTTCTCATTATTTCAATAAGAAAGTAATAAAAGGACCAGTTTAATGTGGAACTATTTTTTAAGTGACATAATCGGTAGTTATTCTGTCGTAAGGAATGTTGTGTACAGAATAATTATTTTGTTATCTTAATAAATCATTTGTCTTTGATAAAATGTGCGACATAATTTTAACTGAAGCAGGATAAACAGAATACATGGCTGGTGCCGAGATGGAAAAAGTTTATCCGGTTCGGCCCGAAAAAGAAAATAGGGCTCGCTAAAGCTCGCCCTATTTTCTTTTTCTAAGCCTCACCGGATAAACTTTCTCCATCTCGGCACCAGCCATGTATTCTCTATGTACAGACAGCACAGGCTAATTTTGGATGACAAATCACGCACATGCATTAAGCACAGTTTTCCCAATGCAATGCTCATACGCTTATCTCACTAAGTAATAGAGACCAAAAAAATCTCAACAAGTTGGGCCTCATCATTTTTTCTAAATAACTATGATATTAAGATACTGCTAACACAACTATAATGCAACTGTAAAATGCCTTATTTATGAGTAAATGAGGACCAAATTGTTTGAATGCCATGAACAGTATTGTTTATAAGACACTGTACAATCATTTATATTCGTCAGCATATTTTTTTTGTAGTTTTTGACACAAAAAAAACACTTTTCCGTGGACACCTAAATTTGTGGATTTTTGATTTTGCATACAAAAGAAGAGGAATTTTGTCATTTTCCATTTTTTTGTGATAAAAACTTGTGGATCGGTCAACCCAGGAAATCAACGAAAATTAATGTCCCACAAAAAAATATAATTTTACAGTAAATGTATAGAGCTTCCTCAAGTTTGCCTTGAATTCCTTGTCTTCATGGTCCTTCAGATACATGGACAGGGACTGGAGGTCTGTCATCTTGTCTGAGGGCGCTGGAAATATAGAAATGATGAAAAGATAAGCCTTAAAATATGGAAGTCAGGAAAAGATAAGCCTTTCAATATTGAAATCAGGAAAAGATATTAGATAATCCTTTAAATATTGAAATCAGGAAAAGATAAGCCTTTAAATATTGAAATCAGGAAAAGATAAGCCTTTAAATATGGAAATCAGGAAAAGATAAGCCTTTAAATATTAAAACCAGGAACAGATAAACCTTTAAATATTGAAACGAGGAAAAGATAAGCCTTTAAATATGGAAATAAAGAAAAGATAAGTCTTTAAATATGGAAATCAGGAAAAGATAAGCCTTTAAATATTGAAATCATGAAAAGATAAGCCTTTAAATATTGAAACCAGGAAAAGATAAGCCTTTAAATATTGAAATAAAGAAAAGATAAGCCGTTAAATATGGAAATCAGGAAAGATAAGCCTTTAAATATTGAAACCAGGAAAGGATAAGCCTTTAAATATGGAAATAAAGAAAAGATAAGCCTTAAAATATTGAAACAGGGAAAATATAAGCCTTTAAATATGGAAATTAAGAAAAGATAAGCCTTTAAATATTTAACTCAGGAAAAGATATGCCTTTTACTATTGAAATCAGGCAAAGATAAGCTTTTAAATATTGAAATCAGGAAAAGATAAGCCTTTAAATATGGAAACCAGGAAAAGATAAGACTTTAAATATGGAAATAAAGAAAAGATAAGCCTTTAAAACTTGAAACCAGGAAAAGATAAGCCTTTAAATATGGAAATAAAGAAAAGATAAGCCTTTAAATATTTAACTCAGGAAAAGATATGCCTTTTACTATTGAAATAAAAAAAGATAAGCCTTAAAATATAATAATCTGGAAAAGATAAGCCTTTAAATATTGAAATCAAGAAAAGATAAACCTTTTTTGTTGTTTTGCCATTGTTTGCGGAAAATAAAACATAATTGAACCTCAATCTACTACCCAAACGCGACACGATCTGGCGAAAATCCTGATTAAACATATGACTATTGAACAAGGGCTTCAATGACGCATGAATTTGTAATCTCCTAAAAATCAAATATAGAATTTAATTACAATAAAAAAAATAACAACCCTTAATATGGAGTTCCAAATAGCATGGTTTTTCTTTTCACTGTTAAACTCTGTTTTTTCTTGAAACATTTTTACAATGAAATCTTAAGCTATCCCTGTAAAAACAGATTTACAAATGTTTGAAAAAATACACATAAAAAAACTACAAGTTTTAAACAAGGGACAAAATTGACACAAAACCAGGTTTTCCAAAAAAAAGTCTGATAAAGGGAAACAACTGCAACACAAATTGTGCATTGCTACTGATTGTTCATCACAATAACTCCCCTTGTTTCAAAATCAATCTGTTTTTCGACCCCGTGACCTAGTTTCTGACCAGGCATGACCCATATTTGAACTTGACCTAGATATTTTCTAGATACAACTTCTGACCAAGCTTCGTAAAGATCGGATGAAAACTATTTGAATTAGAGAGCGGACTACATGCTCAATGTTTCAAATGCACATAGTAACCCTGTGACCTTTGTTTCAACCCGGCATGACCCATATTCGAACTTAACCTAGATATTGTCTAGATACAACTTCTGACCAAGTTTCGTAAAGATCGGATGACAACTATTTGAATTAGAGAGCAGACAACATGCTCAATGTTTAAAACGCACTAAGTGACCCCGTGACCACCACTACCCAAGGAGCTAAACCCCGGGGTGTACGCCGTGTGACTACTGGACGGGGTACTGCTGGAGAACACCAGGCTGGGCTCGCTGGCTGTGCCCGGGCTTCTTATTGGCGAACCAGGATCCGGAATAGAGATAACCAGCTGTCATAGTTAAGGTGAAACCTGTATCTAGAACATAGAAAACAAGTATTTGATACTTGATACGGTAGTTTATTTTATGAGTAACTTCAATCTGCAAAATGATAACCAGCATTTTATACTCGCTTTGATAGTTCATTTTGTGTGAAATCTGGATCACGAATATAGATAACCAGCATTTAGGACTGGCTATGATAGTTTACAAATATTTCATGCAAAGTCTAAATTTGGGATATAGACAACAGTGCTCCAGCTGGGTTTTGAAAAAGGCAGAGTGCCAATTTGTCAAATGGGCACGTTAGCTTTTACGGTCTAATTATCTCTGTGACATATTTGCAAATTAACAATTACACATGTAGTATATATATATTTCATATAACATTTTTTTCATGTAAAACATTGTTTCTATAATAAATAAAACAAGAGCACCGCATAACGGGTGCCAACGCTCGGCTGTTGGTGTGGGATTTTGTTTTTTTGACCTTTGACCTTTAAGGATGACCTTGACCTTTCACCACTAAAAATGTGCAGCTCCATGAGATACACATGCATGCCAAATATCAAGTTGCTATCTCAAATATTGCAAAAGTTATGGCCAATGTTAAAGTTTTAGGTCGATGCGGACGGCGGAATACGAGCTGGCTATGACAATACCTCGGGTTTTCTTCGAAAACAGCCGAGCTAAAAACAAGTTTTAGTGTTAAAATTTGATAAATTGCTAGAAGCTTCAAATACAATTTCCTTAATAATAATGTGATAAGATCAAAACAAGGGCATGGTGGAGGTCCAAGGGGGCAGGGTGATACCTTGGGATGGCAGGGTGCGACGCCCCTCTGTTTAGGCCTAGCTAGAGCACTGGATATCCATCATTAAATATTTGGCCACACTAGTTTATTTTATGAGATATCTGGATCTTGAATATAAATAACAAGCATTTTATTACCGGCTGGTATGTTCTACTTTTATGTTTGAATCCTATAAGCATAAGTAATAATTTTATCCTTTTGAAATAAAGACATACAGATAATAAGCATTTAATATTAATTACGATTGTTTATACAATTTTCGAATCCCTATATAATATAATAAATAACTTGGATCTGGATTACTTTGAAATAATTTGAATTTGTGGGGAACACATTTTGCACTATTTCAATTCCAGACATGTGCAGTATTAGATTTGTGCAAAGCCTATTTGATCAAATATGTGCTTACCACAAATATCTGTTCAACCTACTCAGAGCAGCTTTGAAAGGTTTGCAAGGTAACCTTGCAAGAGTTACCTACCAATGTCATTCTTGCAAGAGTTACATACCATTGTTCCTGACCCCAAGTAGTCGTTTCTGTGTCTCTGTAACTGGGACCTGCGTATTGAACCACTTGTACCACAGGAATCTGGTGCAGTCAACAATCACAACTAACACAAGGATAATCAGCAACGAACTTTCTGGAAAAAGTAAAGTCATTTTTTGTATTTGTGAAAAATGAAAAGACTTAACCAAAACTATTTTCATTTAATAATAACAGGATTTTATATGACATTTGAAATTCACTGGATTATTAAAAAGTATTCGCCAGTGTTCAAGTTTTCATGTGTACCAGAGTAAATGTTTAATTAGTGGAACTAAGTAAAGTTAGTTTTTAATTTTGTATTGAAAACAAGCAAGCCATACCCTCAATTAAAGACATGTTTTAAAAACAGACAATCATAATGACCCAATGACCAGGTTCTTCAGTGTCATACTCGCCATCTCCCTATGCTTAACCCTTCTGCCCTGACATTCTTAATTCTTTCCATGATGAATGGTATCTATGGCTCAAAATCTTACAATTTACATTTGATCTATACGTGTGTCCTTGACCTTGGACTTAGGGATCTGGTTCTTGCACATGACACATAATCTCACAATGTTTAACAGTTCAAGTTATTTTAATGACCTTCATTTATGTCAATAGTTGACAAAGTACACTGAACAACCAGTACATACTAGGTATCATACATACATCGTACCAACTAACAGGATTACCTCTATTTGACCCCCACTTCATTGATGGTGTTAGTAATTTAAAAAAATGTACAGGTTAAATATTTCATATCTAAATTTTTAATAAAGCAAGAAAACAGAATACTACCAATATACCGAAATACTGGTGTGTTGGTCTTGAAAATTGTTTCAAATATGTGTGTGTTCCTGAAATCCATAAACAACTGATTGAAAACCATGAATACATAGATACCAGAAAAAAGTGTATGTAGAGCTTGACAACATTCATCTGATATTCATTAAACTCATAAAACATAAATCACAAACTTGAACTGAATCAAATCGTTTCGTTTGTGCATGTGTTTTTTAGTAAAATGAGAATAAATCAGTAGGATTTTGTATTATCTGTTTATATACATGTAACTTGATCTGAAATTTTTACTTAATTATTCAAGTACCAATACTTTATGAATTTCTATATGATTAAAAAACTGAATCCGAATTTTTACTAAACACAATTCATAAATGTATCATTGCTTATCATATTCTCATGAGTTTTTTTAATACTTGCTCAACGTAAAGACAAACATTACATTTCAATATATATTCCAACAATGGCTACAATGCAGTACACAATGGACTTCTGAGAATGTCTGACATCTCGGTACGACAGGCGTTTCTTCCAGGATTTTTCCAGGATTACTGTTGATGTCTTCCGTTGGAGCAATGGGGATGGGGGGGCTTTTAGGATGACCCATCTGAAACAATAGACCCTTCCACATGAAAATCATGTCAGTCCTTCCCAAAATTATAATTTTTTGCCGGTCAGGAGGTCCAATTATCGTATAGCCTTTGCCGGCCCGGACTGATCATTTCCGGCCCAAAATAGACAAATGTAGAAGAAAAACAAGATTTAAAAAAAATATTTTAATATGATTATAATTAATATATCACATATTCAATCTACACATGTATATCAATAAAATTAACAATATTTTTCAATTTACTACGATATAGTTATCATGCTTTTTTTCATGCAGAACATCCAAGATTTTTTTGCATTTGCGTCTTCATCCTGGAAGTCAGATGTTTTCCTTGTGCAATGATACTTTTCTGAAAACGGCTTATGGAATTCCAAATTTCGTCATAATTTTATAACCTGACACGAGGTCCTGCAATATTAGAATAATTTCCGGCTTTTCCAATTTATTATCGGAAAAATCCGAGGACCGGTGGTAATTGGAAAGGACTGAATCATGTTAACAAGCAAAAAACTTATAGCCAGCTTTTTGTCGCTGGGGTTCACAGTTCTTATGAGGGAAAATAATACAATACTTTTCTTCTATTAAATCATTTCCAAGAAGTAATTTAATGTTTTAAAAGCTTTTAATACCATGGTATTTTTCATGAAAAAAACCAGCGTGATTTTGACTTCTAAATTTAAATTAATTTGACAATTACCAGTAATTAACAAGTGCCCAATCCAGATACTTCAGTCAACAAAAAACTGAATATTTCTTACTTTTTTTTTTTACAAAACCAACAGATAAAATGAATCAGCAAGTAATACAAACTAATAAGAATTATATCATAAGGTAAAAACAAAAACAATCTAATGAGGCTTTTTTGTCAGACTCAAAACGTACAAAATGCCCTTTTTAAAAGTCAAGTGCCATGCCTCTCTAATCTTCTAAATAAAAACACACTAAATTTGGAATATTTATGTTTTTAATCTACACGCTAAAATTGATAAAGTAAATACATTGAACGGCAATACATACAAACATGAAAATTCCTTGCCAGTAAATTGGTTTTAAGTTTAAGCAGCTACAATGAAGCTAGTGTCGGAGGTCTTATGAGCAGGGTTGGCAAAAAAAAAACAGCCCCTGGGAAAAAACCAGTTTTTTCCGCCCCGAGCAATACACTGAAATTGGGCAATACTATTTTTTCTTCATTAAACATGCAGTTGTAATTGTTTTTTTATCACCCTTACTTCTCTGCTAGCCTCTATTGTAAAGAAAAAAGAGTTAGCAAATGCTGTAATTGTTGGCATAATATTGAAATAAAGTAACATATTGTCACTGAATGATATATAACATTTTACTGCAGACATCAAAGTGACTGTTGTTTTATTAATTACACTATCTAGTCACAGTTTCTTAGAAAAAAACATGATATAAATAACATATAGCAATCTGAAAATGATAAATGGACTTTTATTATGATTTTAACCTAACAATATGAAAATAAATATAGTCTCTTCATAATATTAACACAATAGTATTATACAAAAGTTAGAATTGATAATGAATCATTGAATAAATACTTTTTTATATTAAAACACAATTAACAGGAATCTGTCACTTACTGTAGCAATCAAAGCATGTATTCACAGTTTATGAGAGGGCCCTAATTGGCACTAATCTGTTTATCGCTTATGGCCCCTAATAAACAGTTAAAGGGCCTTTGTCTTGCCATTATAGGGCCCTTATGTGGCCCAAATAGGTCCATTGTTCATCTAAGTGGCCCAGTGTTATTGTTAAATGTACAAACTGTGTGAGTGTCATAAATGATGACACAAAACTGTGTCAATAATTTAAAACACTAAATTAGGGCATGAGTCTTAATGCAACATGAGATCAACTAAATTATTTGAATGATAACAAAAAGATATATTACATGTATAATCCATCATGTCTCTACCCATTTCCCTTTTCCTTCATAAATACCATTATGTTACATATCATATCATACTTTTAGAAAAATAATGATAGTGAGTTAATAAAATGTTAATCAAATAAAACACAGATACCAAGTTATACCCATATATTGTCCATAAAGACCATTAAATTGAATTTCATTTATGTAAAAATAAGAAAGTATAATTAGGATTCCAAACTTTCCACAAGATGTAGTTGGTTAAAATGAAACAAATAGTTTCGAATTATTAATAATTAATGGATATGTTTTTATAGAGACTACTAATAATATAAGTTCTATAATTGTGGAATATCTTTATTACACAGTAAAGCCTATCCAAACCATCCAAAACAAACACAAAATGAATTGCACTGTTTTTGCAGAAAAAAAACTAGTAATTATTAATATGCATCCACATGAAGTTGAAGTTAACGGTGTAAATAATTGAATAGAATTGCTAAAATTAATAGTTTTTTTCTGTTATGTACTAAATTATTATTATCATTATGCAAGTTGTGCTGTTGTATAATTGTGTNTACTTATTGAAAAAGATTGTCATCGATATACCATCAGTTTTGTAGAAAGGCTAAATAACTGATCATTTAGAACCTCGTGAAGTGGCTTGGGCTACCACACTTATTCATTAGAAGGTTTTTGTGCGGGCGTATAACCACTGCCTGCTTCACCCCTCGAGATTGTGCTGACTATGAGGAGGGGGGGAATGTCTTCGTTATGCAAAACACTTTACTGACACATCACTGTGCATGCAATGAATGAGATAACGTACATAGCTTTGAAATCTGAGTACGATTGGGCCAACGTATTTTGCTTTAATGGTTATGATTATGAATAAATACAGCTTGGGTATGATTAGATTGTGTTGCGTGTTAATATGTCGGATCGCATAAAAAAATCATATTTAACAAGCATCGCGCTCTCTATATTCTTAGCTTAAATTTATTATTCAACCGATTTTATTTTGAGGACATGTCCTAAAAGTGGGATACCTCCTAATCAGGAGACCAGTGCGACGAAATTGTATTGAATAAATCACTTGATTCAAAGTGTCAAATACATGAATTAATTCACTATTAATGTGTTTATGATCGGAA
Organism: Dreissena rostriformis; assembly: GCA_007657795.1. Lineage (NCBI taxonomy): Eukaryota > Metazoa > Mollusca > Bivalvia > Myida > Dreissenidae > Dreissena > Dreissena rostriformis. Next base: position 16,036 of record VMBQ01012903.1, read on the forward strand.
ATTGGGATCGATTCGATCAATGCAGCGATATTTACAAGGTATAGCATTATCGATCTTAAGGACAAATTCTAACTTAGTTGTAGAATTTCCATACGGCGTTAAATTTAAAACTGGTTATTTCAAAAGAAAAAAAATATGTATAGTGAGCCGGTGGTTTTTATCAACATGTCAATATATTTTCGCCGGAGAGCATACAACAAGTAATCGGAATTTACTTGAACCATAATTGGCTTACAGTCCCTCATTGAAATTATGAAACACATTATTAAGGCAATGTGGAAAGCCTTCGCTGACAATGTGAGAAGTAATTAAATTCTTAATTTGAATACGAACGTCGGCAAAATCGGTCGTAAATCTGATTTATTACGACGTCGAATCAAAATATAATAGCTCTCGCAAAGAGAATCTATCGTGGTGTCTTATAAAACCACACAACTTTTTATCTGCGTATGGCATCAATGGAATGTAACATTATAGGAGAACCATAGTCCCGTTCATAACCACATGTCCACAAACCTCTTATAGATTATCGAATGTCACAAATTTTAGCACTTTTAGTAGTTAAAAATACGATCAATTTACTATAATATATCATCATCATCATCATTATCATTATCATCATTATCAAAATCATCAAAATCATCAAAATCATCATCATCATCATCATCATCATCATCATCATCATCATCATCATCATCATCATCATCATCATCATCCTCAACCTCATCATCATCATCTTCTTCTTCTTCTTCAACAACAGCAGCAGCAGCATCAGCATCATCATCATCATCATCTATCATATCACTATCACATGCTTGTACATTTGTATAAGACCGACGACATAATACATTTAAAGAATTTGATATTAAGTATTTTTGTTAAGGGCAACCCTGGGTAAAAATGCATTTTACACTTTGTCTTTGTGTGTGTGTTTTTAAAAACCACATGTTTTATGCACTTATTTTATAATATATAATCGGCCCGTTTCAGATAATATGATATCGTTTTGTTTTTAGTTTTACTCGAAATTCCCCTTGTTAAGTAACCTGAGCAGGGCTCCACATATGGCTGTTCTGCAACACAGAATGCAACACAGAAAAAACTTAGTATAAACTAAAACTAAGTATATACATCATAATTCGAACTGTAAGACAATTCACAAATTTCATTTTCTTTAATGGTGACTTGTTAGTTATATCTCACTTCATAACAAACGACTTAAGTAATTTATTGTCGGCTTATTATTTTTTTTTGTTTTCATGACCTTGTTGGAAACATTTATTTGGTATCAAGTCGGCATAATCGTTCTAAAACGGCGATGTTATATGTCATAACCTTCTTCCTCTAGCTCACGCAGGTGCATGCTGAATTGCTTTAAAGGATGTTAATTAAATGCAGTATACAGTAACACCGCGATCTCTACAACGCGCGACTGCCTATTCACAAAGCTAGACAATTGATCCTCAATCACCTTAGGAAATGGCTTGGGCTACCCCAATTATTAGCATAAGTTTGTGCGGTCATTCACGGAACAATCATCGACCTCTTTATGTTATGTGCTTACTTGTATTGCAAAACCGATTTAGTTTTAAATGCATATTCTTAACGTTAGACACCTCCTGTTCAAGAGACCAATGCGGCGATATTTTATTCAATAAATCACTTGATTCAAAGTGTCAAATACCTAAATTATGATGTTAATGATGTGTTTATGATTGTGAAGTGGGATTGATTCGATCAATGAAAGATTTTTAAGAGGTTTAGCATTACAGATCGTGAAGGACAAATGCTTAAGTAGTTGTATGATTGTCATAGGGAGCTAACTACAGAAGTAGTTATTTTAAAAGATAATAATTATGAATAGTGAGTGGGCGGTTTTTAATATTTTTTCGTCGGAGAGCCTTCAACAAGTATTCAGAATTAACGTGAACCATACTCGGCTTACAGTCCCTCGTTGCAATAATGAAGAACACTATTAAAGACAAATGAAGAGATGGACAGACACAGTAATTCAAATATTCCCCACCCCCTCACATACAACCCCCTGCCAGCCCACAT
>VMBQ01012904.1:0-12228 GCA_007657795.1 Dreissena rostriformis
AAATAGACGCACAATAGACGCTTTGACGTCAAAGGTAAAATACAACAATGCAGATTGAATTGTGTGTTTACTTTTCACAACTCGAAACGACTGACTCGTGACCGTTGTTTCAAGTTCAAAAATGACTTTGGGAGTGAAATATACTGGCCGTTGGCCATTATGGACGATTGACCGTTGTTCCCAAGTGCATTATAGAGTGATTTTCATCGGGGGGAGTTCAGACTGACTGTTGTCTGTAGTCGACCGTTATTTCGAGTTGACCGCTAGGTCAGTTTTGACTGTATAAGGAAGAAACAGGAGGCTAAACGCCTCAAAGAGCTGGCAAAGTCTCAAAGCAAGAAATGAACGATTTCATCATCCTCCTCAGACTCTGTTTTACAATTAACGATGCTTCGACATACAGTTTAGTTATGCGCTTTAGGAACTTAAAGTGTCGAAATTACCCGACTTTGCTCTAGTCAAAGATACTATAAATATCTTGGCTGTATGTTGCTATTGCAAGCAAATGTTTTTGGGCAGTTCACAAAAAGTATGATGCATTTTCTTAAGTTCCTCACTGCATGATGTCACTAAATTCAGATTTTGTTAAGTAACAGCTCATATATAGGAGCCTCACTCTTGGAAAACGGGGCTTAATGCATGTGCGTAAAGTGTTGTCCCAGATTAGCCTTTGAATTCCGCATTCCACACGGAATTTTCTGTTTAAAGGAGGTCTCCTCAAAACGACAATCTAGCTAGTGTAGCAAAAAATGTATTCCCTGATTAGTCTGTGGGGACTGCAAAGGGTCATCTGGGACACTTTATGCACATGCATTAAGTCCCATTTTTTAACAGTGTGGCTCATACATATAAATAATTATACAAAATATACTATTGCACTGCGTTATTGAACCACAGATGTATTACCAGTAATACAAACATTTGCAAAGACAGTACCCAGCGTTTTTTTCCCTTCTTCAACTAGTACTGGGGAACGGTACCAAGCTTTCCCAAAGCCTACCGGAGGCTTTTTAATTTTAGCACCGGACCTTTCCCAATCTCCATATCTACCGTTCCCAAGGATCCTCCGTGCCGTTCCCATTCGCCAGTGCCTTTTATTTTAGTTGAAATATCTTTTGAAATTGTCGAGCTTTTAATTTTCAGTCCTTTATTTACGTCAGCGGAGAAAGCAAACACAACTTTTCAAAGGGGCGCAACTCTAACTTGCTATTTACGCGCATCTGGCACTTCCAACAAATGGCAACAGGTTTGTTAACTTAATTCTTAAACAAAATTTTCGGTCATTCTCGGTGTGAATTTGTGTTTAAATATTAAAGTGGTGGATTTAATAATTATCTGGGCTAATCAGGTAATATATGCAATGTGTGATAATCGTGTGGAAGTTGTAATACATGTAATTGTAGTTTTGTTTGGCTGTCGTGTGCATTGTCTGCAGAAGTAAACATGGCCAGCTGTTAATAGAGTTTGAGAGGTGGATTTGAGTTAAATGTAACTGTGTGCCTGTGTCACTGTGAGGAGATATGTTTGACTTTGATCTGATTATCACCTGCTTGGAATTAAACATTTTATTTGATAATTCATTATTTATTATTTTAAATCGTTAATTGATATCACTGAAAATGTTCTTACACAAAAATGACTGTCCAGGGCTTGTGAGACTCTAAAGGGCTAAAATAAAAAAAAATATGCAACCTCAGTGATTATGCCTATCACAAGAGGATAATTTAATTCCATCGACAGACACATTTCTACTGAAGTGGCTATAACACAATTTTCACATGACATGATATGATTGTCAAAATATCATCACTAAGAGTTTTTCTGTTAAAACCTTGAGCTTACAAGACTATTGCCAAGCCCCTACCAGCTCCACCATTGTCAGATTTTTTTTTAGATTTTTTTTTTTAAATATTTGACATAACAACCATTTTTTTTTACCTAGGAACAAAATGAAATGATGTGCATATTGTCCATATTGCCATCTATCCATGTTTCAAGTTTCATGAAAAAATATGAAGAACTTTTAAAGTTATCGCAGGATCTAGAAAAGTGTGAGTGACTGACTGACTGACTGACACACACACACACACACACACAGAGCGCAAAAAATAGGTCCCCTCCGGTAAAACCTGTAGGGGACAAAAATGCTTTGTGATGCAGAATATAGCCCCTAATAAAAGATAAGATGCATTTGAAAGATTCCCAATTCACCAATTTTGCGACTCAGATTTTTCCCAATTCATTGATTTCGCGACTCGTTTCTTTCCAAATTTGAAGATTTCATGACTCGAAAAATTCCCAATTGTAGGGGTACAGGTACCTTTCCCCTTTGAGGATAAAAAACGCTGGTACTACTTAAATAAACTGTTGCATTGTTGAACCACAAATGTATCAAAGACTACAAAGCTCTTAAACGCCCAATCAAATTATTGCAACCTCAGACGCTATGGAATCCAAAGTCATCAAGAATGCAAAAACAAATCAGGTTCTTACATTAGAATTGCCATAAATAACCTATGCCATTAATCATACCCTACTCTGCCTCTAGTGTTGCAATTAAACATCAGCAAGTAACAGTACGCCACTGGATGAACTGAAATGACCCTTTGGTAGGGTCAATACCCTTAAGACTGCCGGTCAATACCCTCTAAAGAGATCATTCACAAATTGGTCGTTGGGCACTGGTCAGTTACTGCTGACCTCAAATGACCACTGGATAAGTATCATCCGGTCAGTTTTGCATAGTACAATAATATTTTGAACTGTCTCTGTCTTTGCTGGTTTTGGAAGTTGTTGAAACTACACTTTTGGTAGTACTGCATTTATGCATACAAATCATGATTGTTTCTGATTAAACATCTAAAAATGCCCAATCCCTATACAATTTTGAAGTGTTCCAAAATAATTTAGGTTAAGATGGCGTTTTATTTGAATATAACTTCCATTTTAAAGCAATAATTAAGGATATAACCAATAATTATTTTCTTAATATTCTTTCAGCTTTAGAATATTAAAGTTGACCAGTTTCTGAATAAATAAGATCTGTACAATCTTGTGATTGTTATAGTTTTGGTCATGTAACCTGACACATTTAAAATATAAACAAGGGCTGTTTTTAAAACACGCATGCCCCCCAAATGGGCTGTCAGTTGTAGTGGCAGCAATTGTGTGAATACATTAGAGTATGATTGGCAATTTAACCCTTTGCAGGTAATTTGACGTCTGCTAAAATGTCGTCTGCTGAATTTCTAAAATTAGCATTTTCTACGATTTTTTTCAAAGAATACTATCAGAATAGCAAACAGTTTGGATCCTGATGAGACACCACGTTCTGTGGCGTCTCATCTGGATCCAAACTGCATGTTTGCAAAAACCTTCAAAATCCGGTTCCAGCACTCAAAGGGTAAAAGAAGAATTGCTCGCGTGACTCATGGAGTTGCTGATGCCAGTCATGACCAATGTCCCGATGAACTTTCCTGATCGCAGGCCTAAGCGTTCTTGAGTTATCATCTGGAAACCATTTTACTGCTTCAGGTCACTGTGACCTTGACCTTTGACCTAGTGACCTGAAAATCCATAGGGGTCATCTGTCGGTCATGACCAATGTCTATGTGAACTTTCCTGATTCCAGGCCCAAGCGTTCTTTAGTTATCATCTGGAAACAATTTTACTGTTTCGAGTCACTATGACCTTGACCTTTGACCTAGTGACCTGAAAGTCAATAGGGGTCATCTGCCAATCATGATCAATGTACCTATGAACTTTCCTGATCCCAGGCCTAAGCGTTTTTTAGTTATCATCCGGAAACCATTTTACTGTTTCGAGTCACTGTGCAGGGCTTTTCATCAGGAAATTGGGAATTGCGATAACTGCTCATTTTGGGAAGACCGTGTTTTTAAAAGTTTTTAAAACAGGGTCTTTTTCATTGTGCAGAAATATTAAAAGAAACATTGTGATGCATTCTTAATCATTGCTTTCAATTTGGGAGATGCCCAATATGTATAAGTAAATTTGGGAAATTCTTCTGCCAATGTTGGGAAAAAATGACCTTATTTTCAAGTGGGAAGGGGCCGAATATTCGGCCCCTGTTATATAAGGGTGAAAAGCCCTGCTGTGACCTTGACCCTTGACCTAGTGACCTGAAAATCAATAGGGGTCATCTGCCAGTCATGATCAATGAACCTATGAACTTTTCTGATCCCAGGCCTAAGCTTTCTGAAGTTATCATCCCAAAACCATTTTACTGTTTCCAGTCACTGTGACATTGACCTTTGACCTCTTGACCTGAAAATCAATAGGGGTCATCTGCCAGTCATGATCAATGTACCTATGAACTTTCCTGATCCCAGGCCTAAGCGTTCTTAAGTTATCATCCGAAAACCATTTGGTGGACGGACCGACCGACATGTGCACAACAATATACCTCCTCTTCTTCGAAGGGGGGCATAAAAATAAAGAATGTTTGTCAACATTTAGATAGACTATCAAGCTATTGTTTCCATTAAAATGGACCTTAGGGAATTATCCAGGTGAACAATGTAGGTATTTATATAAATCTTACCTGAAATACAATCTGCATGTTGTTTCACAATGACCTTGCTGCTGCTTGCAACTTGTACAGCTAAAAGGATGTCGTCCATAAAACTGAAAGAAATGACAAATTGCATAAGTTACAAAGGCTCCATTTTATTCGAAAAGAACAAGGTTTTATTGCCAGTTGACACATATAGTATTGTCATATTACAGGAATTAAATATACTTAGTTTTAGTACCTTTCTGCAGTTATTGCCATACTATAAAATTATATGATTCTAATAGTCGGATAAAAATCCAATTAAGTTGTTTTTTTGCTACTTTATGATAATTGAAAATGCGATAACTCCAGTGGATGATTTTTATGATGAATTTCTAAAGGATGCTGAGCATAAAACGTATCTGAAATAGAAATCTAAGACTGAGATACAACATATTTGCAATCCTCCCTCCACATTTTATTTCAATTTTGTTTCACATGGCACATAGTCTGCTGAATTTAACTACAACTGTCATAAATACATCAGATAAACTAAATAAGAAATAAATTTTTAATAAATCTGTAAACTAGAGCGTTGTCACAAAGTTGGACTTTGGTCCAAAACAAAACATGTTGTTTCCACAATTATCACCAAAAACGTAGGGTAGGTTGGTCGGTTAAACTTGCCTTTGTTGATTTAAGCAAAAGGATTGCAAACAAGGGATGTGTTTGTCAGAAAAAACACAATGGCCATATTGCGCCGCTTTGAAATAAAATTTCATTATATCATTTGGCAGGTTTAGAAATTATCTCCCCTTTAAAGCTTATTATTTCCCTTGGATTGTACTTTTTTACTTTTGACCTTGAAGGATTACCTTAACCTTTCACCGCTCAAAATGTGCAGCTGAGATACACATGCATGCCAAATATCAAGTTGCTATCTTCAATATTGCAAAAGTTATGGCCAACCTTAAAGTTTTCGGACGGACGGACAGAGAGACAGACAGACAGTTCAACTGCTATATGCCACCCTACCGGGGGCATAAAAGGATAGTAATCTTAGTAAATATAGCTAAAATTATAGAGAACTCAATTTGGAAAACCAAGAAAGTTTTGTTTAGCACAACAAATTTAGGTCAGTCGGTTGCTGGAAACATGTTTGTTATGCGTAAAACCCCAGCACTACTTTGTCAAATGTATGGTTGCCATGGCCATGGATAGGTTCGAGGGCACATTACTCCACAAAGCATGGCTGACTGTGCATGAAAATGGTGTCATGCACATCTAAACTTCATGGTGATGACATTTAAAAAAATTTAATTAAATTGATTAACAATTGTAGAAGAAGCTGGCTTCACAAACTTATAAGTAGTTACATCACAGTCATATACCCATGGTTAAAGGGCACATAATTCAGGAACAAGTTGAGCCCAACATCAATAATACTTGAAATTATTTACGAAGCAGCACTATCCACATATTTGACATTTGGCCTTGAGTGTGACTTGACCTAAATCCAAGGGGTGATACACCTTCTCAACATTGTGAACATTTGTGGTAAATTAGTTTAATAAAAAGCATAAAGAATGATGCAGTTAGTAACAAGCAAATTCGTTGAATTGATATTCCCTGCCAAACTAGAGCTTTGTCACAGACGTGATGTATACCCCCACATGCTGCATTGACACAGAATATATACAAAGGGCAGGGATCATATTTTCCCACAACATCAATCGGTCTGGATTTAAAATGGGGAAAAAAGTATTCGAAAATTAACATCCAAAATCCATACATGCACGAAATTGTCAGGTCCAAATCGGGACATTCCATAAAAAAAAATGTCGGGAAATTTGACCAAAAAGCAGGATTCCTTTAAACGATCAATCATTCCACCTGTACTTTAGTCAGTACATAACTTACAAAAACTCTAATTTTCTGTCCAATTTTGGCAATACATTCGTGAACACAGCGTTCTCCATTCTCCGGAAGTAAATAAACTGAATTGTGGGGTTTCGCTGTATGCCTTGATTTGACATCCAATAGGTACAGGGATATCCCCTTGAACATATGTAAATCGTGTGACGCGTTGTGAGCACATCGAGCACTTTTTTTTATTCAACCAATCGTCAATTTACTCTAAATTTTGATTGATGCAATATGGTACAAATTATTTTCTGAAAATCAGTCGAAAACGAAAGTTAATTTATGTGAAACATCAATGCGTAATGGTCAGCATCCAATTTGTTTGATGTACAAAATTTGTGTTTTGACAGGTTTTATAACCTTAGGTGGTATAATACACAGGATTCATAGTGTCATTGGGGTTTATTTCTGTATGATACATCTTTCGAGAGACCCCTATCATAAAAACACTGTGGTGTGAATGCCTGATAAAATCGATAATTTTCCGATAAATCGCCGATAAGGTGTCAAAAACAACACTGGTGCACTCGAGTAGCAGAAGCGGGTTGTTAATTGGGGGCATTTAAGGGATTAGCGATGGCAAGTTTTAGCCAGACAGAGCTTGAATAGCGAATGTTATTGGGAACTTATAGACTTTACATCGTTTTTTACGAATGTCAGGACAGAATCGGACCGACTGTTTGGGATTTTCAATCGGTCTTTCATGACCCCAATCGGTCTAGGACCGACAAAACCGAAAAAAATATGATCGCTGAAAGGGCCATTACTCCGTTATTAACAGATGGTGTACAATGCCATTTGGCATGCATCATCCTCTTATATATATATATACTCATACCAAGTTTCAATGAAATCGGCCAAAGCACTTACAAGATATGGCTCCGGACACAAAAGTGCTGGACGGACGGATGGACAGAAGGATGGACGGAAGGACGGACGGAAGGACAGAAGGATGGACGGACGGACAACGCCAAAACAATATCCCTTCGCCTTTGGCGGGGGGATAACAAAAGATAAAAGCAGTTTTATGGCTAAACTTATCACTTGACCTTTAAGTTTGACACTGACCTTCAACCTTGAGAGATGAATGTTACATTAAACAAATCCACCTCTCATAGTGTACATTTGTGGTAAATTATTTTTTACATTAAGTGATGAGGATACAGTCTGAATAAGCTGTTTTATGGTCGAATTTGACCTTAGACCTCAAAGTGTGACCTTGACCCTTGAGGTAGGGAGATGCCAAGAGGGGTGACACACCATCTCCTCAATGGTGGTCATTTGTGGCAAGTCATTTTTGAATTGCACGATGAATGACAAATTTACTGTCCGAACAAGCTGTTGTATAGCAAATTTAACCTTTGACATCTAAGTGTGACCTTGGCCTAAGGAGATAGGTGTTACACGTGACAGACCATCTTTTAATGGTGGACATTTTTTTAAAGTCCATGATGAATGAAAAAGATACAGTACAGACAACCTCTGGTGCACACACGCACAGATGCATACACTCGACCATCGTTACTGCCATATCAAGCTCTATTATTTTTTGTTTAATGTCTACATTTCATGGTGATGACATATTTCCAGTTTAAATTAAATTGCTTAAGCAATAAAGAGACGTCGCAAGGACAGACAAAAAGAACAGAGAGGCAGAATGATAAAAATATGCCCCCCTCTCAAACCTTTGTCGGTGTATAATAATATAGTCCATGTGAAAATGCAAGCGCATTGCACTTTGCCTGACAAACAATCTATTTATGTATGAAGAACAAGTTCAATCCCTTTAGTAGTTTTGAAACAAAGGGTAGACAAATGACAAAGGGAAATAACTCCATAAATAATTCAGCTAGAGTATTTGACCTTGTCGATGTGTATTGTAGTCAACCTGACAACTATCTTACCAGTTTATTATATGGAGTATAAAAAAATGTATGCTCCAAACAAATGTACAAAAATCACAATATATGGAAATTTGAAAAAGGGGAATAACTCTATAAATAAAACAGCATGAGTAACAATAAGCTCAAAACTACACTTTCCTTACACTTTTTTCTTATCATGTCTGAAGTTAAAACCTAATCCTTCGATAGTTTTTTAGAAAACTTCCACACAGACAAAAATACAACAGACAACCCAGAATAACTCCTTACATAATGCTACGGAATACCGTTAGGGCCATCGTGGTTACACATTAAAATCCAGAGGGCGAGAATGGGAGAACGCGAGAGTATGATGACGAGAATGCGACAATAGGATGACAACAGTGCGACAATACGATGGCGAGAATACAAGAACGCGATGGCGAGAATGGAAGAACGTGCTAGTACGATGACGACAATGCGACAGTGCAATAACGACAGTGCGACAATACGATGGCATCAGTGCGATAGTTGATGGTGACAATGCAAGAACGCCAGTACGATGATGAGAATGCGACAATATGATGATGACAGTGCGACAATACGATAGCGGAATGCGAGAACACGATGGCGAGAATGCAATCATACCATGGCAACAGTACGATATGACTTTTGCATTGTCGCCATCGTACTATCGCACTGTCGCCATCATATTGTTGCTCTGTCGCTTTGTCGTCATTGTATCATGTTCTCGGGTTCTTGCCATCGCGTTCTCGCCAACGTATTGTCGCACTGTCTTCATCGTATTGTCGCATTCTCGTCATCGTACTCTCGCATTCACGCATTCTCGCCCTCAGGATTTTAATGTGTAACCACGATGGCCCTAACGTATTCCGTATAATGCAGCAAGATTTATTATTAATTTCTGCTGCTATCATCCTAACATCAAGTTATCCGTGCACAATATTTAAAGCACATACCAAATGGTTTGAAATTGATGCTCAAGACAAACAAAAGGACCTTTAAACACATGGATGTGACTAAAGCAACACTAACTTACCCTAACATAGTCATGTTTTGAGCCACCAAAACACACAATTGTGTTGTTTTTTTCCCAGACTATTCTACTTAAGTTGATTGGCAGACAGACAGAGAAAATAAATAAGAGTTTACCCCCTTGATACTGTGTTGTGTATGGTGCATAAACATAAATCGTGTAAACTTGCACACAACATATTTATGACAATATTACAGATGAGTATACTATCATATACAGAGCATTTAATTTGATAAGGAGAGAACCAACGCTATTTTCTTAATATTTGTTCAACAATCTGAAACACACAGACTTATATTTTCATTTCCTGCCAAAATTGTGCAATTTGTGTGTACCTACAAAATATATTAGCCTCTCTCTGTGAAAAGGGGATTTAATGCATGTGCGTTAAGTGTTGTCCCAGATTAGCCTGTGCAGTCCCCACAGGGTAATCTGGGACGACACTTTCCGTCTAAACTAGATTTTTGCTAAGAAGAGACTTCCTTTCTTTTAAAGAAAAATACAATAAAAGCAGAAAGTGTCTTCCCAGATTAGCTTGTGCGGACTGCACAGGCTAGTCTGGGACAACACTTTATGCACATGCATGCATGCATTAAACCCCTTTTTCACAGAGCAAGGCTCATGTAAAGGTATCACTGCAAGTGCAAATGATTTAGCGCTGTGACAAGAAAGCACAATAAAATATCTCGGTGTCAGTGACATCCTTTGATCTTCCAGACCTCGCGGATATTATGACTGCAGAATTGATTGTAGCTCTTGGCACAAAAGATGCATCTGATACAAAGTACAAAATCTGCAATGAATAAGAAATATAAATCTGCAATAACAATTACTGCATATTATACGGCATTATGATGGCATTCGTGCAAGGAAGTACTAGATGTCTTAAAAATTACTTCTTTTGCAGACGTAATTTGTATTTCACCAGAGCAAAATTCATGTTTCATGGGCAATAAATCTGTATCTCCAATTGTTCCCTATGAAATAAAACGTTAATTAAATTCACCTGAAAATTCACTTGAGCTGGTATAGTTTATATCCATTTATTCCTATGTTTATCAAGAATTTTCCCCACATTTAGAGAGGTGTGTGTTTGATTTACTTTATCTAAATGCATTTTCTTAGCATTCCGGATATAATGCATTATAAAATGTGTGAACAATAGAAAGTGGTTTACTATTAAGCACCTAATCAGTAGCATTTATTTCGTATTAATATGCGCTCTGTGTCTCGACTTTACTGGCTGTAAAATTTCTTAGCGGGATGACCTAATTACAGCTCCACTAAGAAAATTTGCAGCAAGTAAAGTTTCGATATAAAGCGAATTTTAATACGAAACAAGATGTGTTTGTGAAACACTATGTCCCCTTTTGAACGATTTTGACCCCTATATTTGACCTATGACCTTGAAAGATGACCTTGACCTTTCACCACTCAAAATGTGCAGCTCCATGAGATACACATGCATGCCAAATATCAAGTTGCTATCTTCAATATTGCAAAAGTTATGGTCAATCTTAAAGTTTGAGCAAACAAACAAACCAACAAACAAACCAACAGACAGGGCAAAAACAATATGTCCCCCAGTATAGACTGGAGCACATACAAATATTTTTATTATTATTTTGCAAACAGGAAGAGGTGTAAAATTCCCCCAAAGGCTACTCTCCCTGAAGGACCAGTGGCTACACATCCTATCTTGCCTAGCTTGCTTTTCCCTACCCAAATGCCCTCTCACAATTATGGTTATCTCTGCAAATATCCTAAAAACAGCATCATATGGCTTGCAGGTGATTTCAACATGCCCGACATAGACTGGTCTTCAGAAGCTATTAAGATCTCCTGCAAATTCAAAACCCTATATGAAGATTTCCTCGAAAATATTGTCAGCCTCAACCTTGAGCAATTGGTAAAAATTCCCACAAGAAATAATAATATCTTAGACCTACTCCTCACAAATGTACCATCACTGGTTCATAATGTCAAATCCCTCCCAAGCTTAGGAAGCTCCGATCATGATATCATCTTCCATGAATTTAACATAAAAAGAGGTCACCCCGTTCAACCCTAAAGAAAAATCCCATGCTACAAAAAAGCCAACTGGTCAAAAATCAAATCGAATTAAACGATTTTCATTCTAAGTTCAGGGAATGTAAACAGACAGACCCAAACTCAGCCTGGACTGACTTTAAGACTGAATTTCATAGACTCTGTGACTTGTACATACCAACGAAAATGACCAAACAAAGACAAAATCTCCCCTGGGTGACCATGGACATACTTAGACAAATACGTAAACGTGACAAAATGTATGCTAGACTTAAAAAGAAAAATGAGCCCCCCCAGTCAAATCCCCACTTTAAGACCCTAAAGGCGATCATCCAATGAAAAATACGTAACTCATACTGGTCGTACTTAGAGTCTGTTATCTTCTCAGGCGATTCCCAGCCAGGTCAAAACAAAAAATTCTACCGCTTTGTAAAGCATAACAAATCTGATAACTGTGGAGTAGCACCCCTTAAGTCTGAAGGTCAAACTTTTACAAATGCAAAGGACAAGGCAAACATTCTCAACAAACAGTTTGAGTCTGTCTTCTCCCGGCCACAACCATTAAGTCTAAAGCAAATGTGCAAAAGTGTACTAAACCCACCCTCTCACAGTATGCCCCCTATTACAATAACGGTTGATGGCGTTGACAAACTCCTGGCAGGCCTAAACCCCAATAAAGCTCAAGGTCCAGATCAAATTTCACCAAGGGCCCTCAAAGAACTCCACAGTGAAATAGCCCCCATCCTCACTCACATATTCAGGTTATCGTTAGAAACAGGTATTGTTCCCGATGATTGGAAGAACGCAACCATAGCTACAGTATA
>VMBQ01012905.1:0-10063 GCA_007657795.1 Dreissena rostriformis
TGGGGGGCATGCATGTTTTACAAACAGCCCTTGTTTTGTTTGTGTTTTACTTTTTCATCGTAAATTTAGACTTTATAACGAAAATTTAATAAAGGCATTTATAATATAAAGAAGTGAAACTCCAGAAGCTGCAAGTTAAGGAAATTTAGAGAACATCATTCAGCTATTTAAGTTTACTAAAGGCTCGATATTTTTCATATTGAATATTTTAATCGAAAATTGAGATACTATTAAGATTTTTTTTTATAAATTATGAAATCAGTTTAGTGAACAATATTTAATTAATAACATATAAATAAAGTTATAGGCAAAAGCTGAAATGTACTTTTCAATAAAAAGAGTATGCCATGTTCTGACATCTTACTCAGTTTTGCTAATGAATTGCTCTGGTACTTGTTCATTTAAAATTCATATCCGGCAAGAGATTTTTGTGTTAGCCTGAGAGCAATTTTTGAGATATTAATTAAAATAAAAACTTCAGTTTTAGACTAAACCAGATACATACTTTTTAACAAAAAAGTTTGCCTCTACATGAAATCTTACAGAGTTTTGCTTAATATAAATATTTCCGGACCAATTTAAGTTTAAATCACAAACTGAAGTTGGTCTATATATTTTTACATTACCTTTAAAAAAGATACTTAAAAAGAAATATAAATAACGAGATAATAAATGTTTAGACAAGCAAAATTATGTACTATTCAATACAAAAAGTTTGCCTCGGTCTTGAATCTTATAAAGTTTCTTAACTAGTATCTCCGGAGCTAATACTATATGAGTATTTATAAAGATATATTAATAATCCTTTAAACAAAGTCAGATGTCTACTTTTCAATAAAATTGTCTACTTCCGCCCGGGACTTTGGCCTTAAATCATTCAAAGTTTCGCTTATTAATATCTCCGGCACTATTTACGCTTAAATCACAAAGTTTAATTCACACTTAAGATATTGATATAACATTTATAATTATCCTTGAATAATTCCATTCCATAAAGAAATACTTAAGATTTAGGCAATGGCATTACTGAAAGGTGTGCTTAAAAAAGCTTACACGGCCTTAAACATTACGTGCTGTCACTGAATAATGTTGCAGAGACACATATTTTATAAATCAATGTGTATATTTTTTATTTAACTTCTATAAATTAATGCTGAGATACATATCGAAACGTTGTTTCATGTTTGACTTGTTTTCAATCTAACTTTCCGAAGTGATACAATACAGTTTATTGGAATAAAGCGGGTGTACCCTATGATTATGCTGTAATCTGCCCAATTCTTCAGTACCGTCATCAGTAGCGGGTCACGTGATAGCCAATATGGCGGCGGTCAATTTATCGATTCTGGGATTGTCTATAGTTAAACCTGGCCACTACATGTATTTCCTACACTATTGCCACTAGAACCTTGAAAATTACACACATGGTAGCTATGAGCATATGTGCGACAGTGCACTATTTGGAATTTGGTCCACGGGTATACTTCCCCGTACCCCCACATTTTGTTTTGTACCGAATTATTTTTCGTACCCAATTTGTTTTCGTACCCCAATTTTTTTTCTTACCCAAACTTTTTTTTTGTACCCATTTTTTTTTTCCTACCCAAATTTGTTTTCCTACTTTTTTTTCCTGCCCAAATTTTTTCCTACACAATTTTCTTTTCCTACCCAATTGTTTTTTTCGTACCCAATTTTTTTTTCCTACCCATTTTTTTTTCTTACCCATTTTTTTTTTTGCACCAAATTCTTTTTTCCCACCCCATTTTTTTTGGCATAACTTCTTCATTTATTCACCAATTGACTTCAAATTAATACTCAACATCTCTTATGACAACACGGTCTATCTCGACCATCCATGTCCACATTACCCACCCCGGGGCCCCACCAACATAAGCCTTGTCCACCCAAAATTGCCTTTTAATATAACATCTGTGCGGCGTGGGGATACGCGTCGGCATCTGCCGCTCCATTTCTAGCTGCAATTATAAAACTGACTCTCTGGGTCGCTCTCAGTTGCAACAAGTATTTAAGTATTTTTAATGTAAACTCAACGCATGGAATCTAGGCGGCACTTTAATCGGTAATATGAGCAACATAAAATGTTTTCTGGCATTTAAATAAACACAAATATCATAAATATGTCCCTTTTGCGCAAATTAAAACAACTTACATTATTTGGTGTTCTCGCAGAAATAATTATATTTATCCAAGTTTCAAATATGTGGACTGTTCCAGAAAATGTCTACATTTTTGCAATGGAAAACTGCCAGCATAACACTAGACCATCAGACCAGTCTTCACGGCATTTTTTTTTAAGCCAGTCTAGCCGGAATCATTATGCTTTATTTGAAACAGATTAAAAATCCAATACTTCAACAATATTAATTATTTATTTCTAGTAGCCCGAATTATATTTCACCAGCCCCAGGCTGTCGGGCTTTATATAGTTAGCATGAAGACTGCATCAGACACTCCAGTGAAATTAGTTCAGCGTACCCTTTTCCATTCCTTTGCTGTAATCGTAAATTCAAATTTCCGCTTTTGGTTTGATAACGTTTTTTCATCAAGTTTTTGTTTTTAGTATTTCTCCACAAAAGACAAGCAATTAGATGTGGATGGTATTAGGTATTGTGTTTGTTACGATGTCTATTAAATAGGTTGATTAACCTCGTTTTCTGATAGACATATTTTTTGCCTTTATCAGGAAGAACTTTGAGCTGTTCCTATGTACTCATTAAAGCTCCAAGCAGCGCTTCCACTAGCTTTAAGAAGTCCTCTGACTTCCCAGCCTTGAATTTTGGACGTCCCAGACACAAAGCTGGAAGTCACACTTTTATTTCAGTATTTTAGTAAACCCTACCGTATGTGTTGATATCCAGATACATACATGTTCCAAATCCAACTCAGTCTTAGTCTATTCATTCCCTTTTAATCCAGTATTAATACTATAATTACTAATTCTATTTTCAAAACCAAAATATGGGTAAAATTGACCATGAATGTATTCAAGAATTTCATAAACACAAATGTCGGCCATTTTAAGTGTTTTTTCCAGGATGGCAAAGGGGCATGGCGCATTTCTTTCAAAAATGCATGAATAATAGGTGGGATGTTTTCTTCGCTGTTATATTATAATATTACCATATTTCATACAAGAAATCTTAATCCTTACTGGTTAACTATTTGTGTTGTGGAAATGACATTAATACACTGGAAATAAGGTATTTCCTTTGACAAGTTGCAGGACCTCATGTCCTGTTGAATTATTTTGTCTTTCGCATGGTCTTGTAACATTATCAGCACTTCCATTAATCATTTTAAACTTTCATATAAATATTAAAATCTTGGTATATATTTTTTATTTTGCTTGCTTTTAGATACGCTTGAATGGTATAATGAGGTAACCTGAGGTAGCTCGTGCACTTGGAGTTGAGCGTACAAGAAGTAAACTTATTACTTTCCTCACGCATTTAGGTAAACATTCTCAAGTCATATTGCAATCGTTAAGTTATGTTTTTATAACTGCCAGTTTAATGGCCGTCACTCATGATGTGTCACTCGATTAATACATATATGTAGAATTAAAAATACAAAATTCATCTGTCTGAAAATTCAGAGTCATTTATTATAGAGAAAAATGTTGATGTCCTAATAATAAGAGTAGCGAAAAATAATTATTTTGTCTAAAAATGAGGGTGTTCGAAAACTTCTAGTAATTACGGTAACGTGTATGAATGGTTGAACATTTATTTCAGGGACTCTCTATGATGGAGATGAGGTGTCACTTGAACTTGCAGAAAAGCTGGGTCATGAGTTCACACGTTTGGTTGGTGGAAAAGAATATGTACACTGCTTACTGGTAACTAGCTTTTTTGAAGAAAAAAAAACATGTCAGTGATTTTTTTTCCCAAAATTACAGCCTCCCAATAGCAATAAGTAACATTTTCTCCCGAAAATCTGACCAAAATTTCCCAATAAAGATGCCAAACTTTTCCAATAAATTCAATGATTTGTTTATTGATTTTATTATGCAGTGATATAGATTCCGTAGCACTTTATAATATAAATTTAAAAATGCAGTTAAGCATGCACTTATAAACAATGGAATACTGTTAGTTATAATCATATTTATAATGTTTAATTGTTCCCAATTTAATTTTTATTGTGCTATTTTCCCAATCCAAAAGGCACAGGCGGTAAAATATAAAGCAAAAAAAAAACCCACTGGGGGTACAGAGTTTTAGATCAATTGTTTGTATCCTTGATCTCAGAGGGTACAAAGTACGTACAAGTGTGAATCAAACTTTGATTAAGATCTGATTTCTGATTGCATTTACATTGTAAATTTAAAAAAGGCGCTATAATATCAACCAATGAAAAACATGGTATATTATTATGTTTATCTCATAACTGAAAAAGTATTCTCTTTCTTTTCCAACATGAGATATCTGTGGCACATTAATTTTGTATTATCTCTTTGCCAAACCAAAACACAGGAACAGAATAGTCAGTTGAAACTATTTGTCAATGAAGACATTTTTCAACCCTTTCATAAAATGGGCATGTTCACAATATTAGTAAGCATGCATTATTGTCTCTGTTTAAGCCCTCTTTGGATCGTCTGGCCACTGTGACGGATAAAGAGAAACAACAAGAAAATGTTGTGGTTCGAAACATGGCTGTTCAGGTTCGAAACAAGGCTGTTGACTCCCAGAGGATCATAGCTAATAAACACTCATCAAGTGATCTTGAAAAACACTTTGTGCCCCTTGTGAAACATCTCTTGGGAGGTATATACTCAATGACCTATTGTAATATTATACATGTATTGCTCAGACACAATCACCTGACACAAACTTACATTCTTGTAAATAATAACTTATCTTTAATATGATATGAGGGCTTTGTTTCCTTCTTAGAGAAGGGCCGTTTTTCACAAAGTTTAGAAGACGCAACTCAAATTTTCACAATTTAAAGAAGTTCGTGACTCAAAATGTTTACAAAAGTTTCCGATTCATTTTTTTAACAATTTTGAACAGTTTGGACTCATTTTTGTTACAATTTTGAAAAGTCCGCGACTTATTTTTCACAAAATGAGGGGGCCAACGCCGCTTCACAAAGATGGGATAAAAGCCCTGGACATCTTGGCACGTTTCCCTTTTAGTTGAAGTGAGCAATTAAATGGAGACTCGAAACAATATATATGATACACGATCATCATCTGTCAATAAAATGTTCCTGCAGAACAGTCAGAATTCAGATGCAAGTTTCACACTACTGGTGACTGGCCTACATCCAAGGCTTTTCATTTGTCTTATCATCTGACTTTTAAAATGAACCAAATGTTAACTATTTTCCCCAAAATGTGTTTTTATGGAAAACTAATTATTTAGTTGTGTATTTTTAAAGCTTACATGGTGAGCTATTATGGTCACCTTATGTCCATCGTAAGTCATAGTGTTTAATCTGTCGTCAACTTTTGGCTCGTTTAATATAATGGCAAATTTTGGGGTAGATAGATCGTTCTGTGAAAATTCCATGACATACTTAAGGGCCATCATGACCCTCTTGTGTTTGCAATTGTTTAGGTATAGACATTTTTAATTGTACTTTTGTGATGTATAGGCATTGTAATTGTTGAAGTGCATGTAGCGAAAATGTAGGTTTAATCATGCAAGTACTTAATATTGTACCTTTGCAATTATCCTCCTTGGCAGGATAATTGTTTATTAAGCAATTGTAGACCTTTCAGTGAATAAGCCTATTTCTTATGTAATGTTGGTATGAGTCAACAAGCCTTGCCGTTTGAAAGCCATGAAAACAAAGCATTGCTGTTTCAGTATCAACACCGATTGCCATATTATTTTCGTGTATTTGTCGAACTAACTAAACCAAAAACAATGCTTTCAGTATTTGGAAACATGACTTCTGATCTGTAAGCGGTGGGCTTATTTCAAGAGCTCTTCATTTCCAGGCTTTTCAGTAACCTGTGCAAAGATGAGGAGCCAAGGGTGCGCGATGCTGCCGCTGACATGTTCAGAAGGCTTGCACTAGATGAACAGGTAGGAAATGTCGGAAATTTTTGTCATATATATTCTCCTTCACTCTTTGTTGCACCTTTCTCCTACCCATTCCATTTTATAGGTTAAGGACGTTTGTTCGTTACTTCCTTTTTAATTTATGAATTTGCCCCTTACTTTATTCTACCTGTGATTGATTTTAAAATGGTGATGAAAAAGGTACTGTGTACAATTATTTAAAGCCTTTGTTATGTGTTTATGCCCCCGGTATGGTGGCATATAGCAGTTGAACTGTCCGTCAGTCTGTGCGTCCGTCCGAAAACTTTAACATTGGCCATAACTTTTGCAATATTGAAGATAGCAAGTTGATATTTGGCATGCATGTGTATCTCATGGAGCTGCACATTTTGATTGGTGAAAGGTCAAGGTCATCTTTCAAGGTCAAAGGTCAAATATATGGTGTCTGTGCTTCTGTACCAAAACTTGAACATTGGTCATAACTTTTGCAATATTGAAGATAGCAACTTGATATTTGGCATGCATGTGTATCTCATGGAGCTGCATATTTTGAGTGGTGAAAGATCAAGATCATCCTTTAAGGTCAAGGGTAAAAAATCAAAGCAGCGCAGTAGGGGGCATTGTGTTTCTGACAAACACATCTCTTGTTGTCTTGGATATTATGAATCGCATCTTGCAAAAATGGGTCTTAAGGCATATGCGGCCAATGTAGCTGTAGAAAGCGAATGCGCAGGCTGGTCTTGAGTGATTTTATCACACCTTTACATAACAGACTGTGAAAACTGAGGGATAAAGCTGATAAAACCAAATAAAATTTAAAAAAAAGCATCTTGAGACCATCAGGCATAATCGTTGACATTAGAAATATATACTGGTAGCAAGCATGTCTGTTTTACAAAGATTTGAAGCAGAAAAGTAAATGTGTCAAACATGTCCTTCACAGTTTTGGTGCCTAAAATACCATATAAGTTGCCTTCCATATGTGGATAAGTTTGTAATTGGGTCAAGCATGTTGTATATTCAGGACGAGGCTTGGTTGCAGGCACTGAGGGCAAATCTCCCACAACAGTGAGGTGCAAATACAAGCAGCCTCTGCACACACAGTCAAAGGTAATATTTACAGGATTCTTGGGGGGGGGGAGGGGGGAAACGGGTCTTGTTCCCAGCAAACACAGCATATCATTTATTTGATGAAATCAGAAAATCATGATCAATATTTTAATATGGCCAGTTACGGGTTCTCTGATTGAGAAATAGGATATGGGGTTCCCACTTCAAACACATGTATCTCCATACCCTTTTTATCCGATAAATTGTGATTTTAAATTTAAGACCTTAGTGTGGAATTTGATTGCATTACCTCCCCCCCCCAAGACCGCGTAACTGGCACTATGTTTTAGTATATATATTTATATATACAAGTTTTTCTTTCTATATCTTCAGGTTATGAAACGGTTGCATGAAGATGTGACTTACACTCTGTATTGAATCTACCTAGTTTCGGATGAAAGTAAATCATGAATAAACTGCGAACAGCTTTGACAATAGTTTTTTTTACGGTATCGTATCATTGTTGAATATGGAATATAATATGTCATTAATTGAACTGTCTCTGGTTTTCTGTATTGTGGTATTTATTTGTAAAACTTATTACTTGACAAAGTTTAACACTTTTGTGATTATCCAGATACATTTCTAAGCTTGAAAACTCGTGACGTTTAGATCCTGTTTGCAAAACATCTGCGAATATGCTAGTAAATATTTTGACAGTGATTAAATCTTATCATTCTTTTTGTGTTGTGGTTGGAATAGATGTTGTTAAGTATTACTTTAATTGTTTTATATTTGTGTTATAAGAAGTTGTCAGTTCATGTTAGCTCCGAGTTCAGTTCAAAATTAGTTACACAAACATTTGATATTGCATAGGTTTGTTATGCCAATTTGGAAATTAAAGTCGTACTTTGTATTTGAATTGTTCGTGTAAATTCAGATGTCATTTCATGTTTGCTCCGAGTTCAGTTCAATATTAGTTACAAAAAAAAAATTGATATTGCATAGGTTTGTTATTTCAATTTGGAAATAAAAGTTGTACTTTGTATTTGAATTGTTTTTGTTAATTCAGCCTAACTCTTTTTGATTAAATGATATTGATGATTTCTGTAGTCTGCTGTTATAGCATTCAGATGGTTATAATAATTAAATAGATGCTTAGTATTAAGCGTGTGTGTGTGTTTCGAAGTTTATGAGGTCCTTTCTGAGCCAGAGGCTACATTTTGTGTGGATCCGGAGTGTGTCCAACCACTCCTACCTAATTAACTTACTAGACTCACGAACGTTGGGACGAATATTTGAATTATAGCTGCAATCTCCAGCCCTTTTTAGTTGTTACTGAAAGATCTTCAATTTTGGAGTGGTCTTGGGTTGGGGGGGGCGGGGCGGATTACCGGAATGGTGACCTCCAATCAAACTCACATGCTTGGTATTGCTTAATTTTGTTAGCTATAAATTATGAGATTTTGCATAGAAAACTTGTAATTTCGCTTTCAAGTTGCCCGAAGAGTGCCTTAAAGTCAAACGTCCAAAACCGAATATTCATTGAAACATTTTTTTTTGGCTTTTCATGGTTACATGTCCTTTTAATAGCATAAATACGTTACCTGCAATCTGATAGCTTATCATTCCGTAAGGGTTGTTATTTATCCGGAATATCTGGAGCGACCCACCATTTGATAGTAACCCGGATTTAGGTAGTAGGTCGGAACGGTCACATAGTGCAGTGCAACCTCTTCACCAAAACGGGCTTACCCACAATTCACTCTGTTTCCGGATGCGTATAAATACACACCCATTTTGGTTCACCTTAATTTGTTGCTGTGTTTACGCTGTGTTTTTGTATAGAAACAAAGAGAAGTTTTCATTTTTCTTACAAATATGTTAGCGTGATTTTCCCGTATTTCTCGTTCGCGCCTTTCATATACTTTTGTTTGAATATAAATGTAAGCCATGCTTGCTTTTATTGAACAATAGTTTATTTTTACCATGCTGGTTTTTTCAGGCGCGAACGAGCACGTGCAAAACGTTTTCTTGTAAAACATTGCGAGAACGTGAAAAGCCTGCTCTTCTAATTCATTGAAGAATGTATATCATTTGCTTGTGTGCAAATCATGATTTAACGTTCTATATGACGATCTAGTTGATGGTCATTGTATTATTTCATCTGTTTCGAATTAAACATTTGTTTAATTAATGCTCTACGTCAATGGTATTATACGTACTATTGGCTTTCTCTTTTACACTTAGTAACTGAGAGAGTGTTAATTATTTTCATTATGGGCAAATAATGATTAACTGTGCCGTATGACAATCTGGTCTATGACCAGTGTATTGATGAATATGTTTTGCTTTTGTTTTCATAATCGATCTACATGATGGTCGGAAATACTAGAGTTGAGATGATGTTTACATCGATGCCAAAGGACGTTGATCACGGAGCTTTTGCTCTGCATCGATCGACGTCAGACCATATGGCTCCTGTCATACATCGGTCTTTGGCTATCCGGGCAAGACGTTGACCGAAACGGGCTAAATGCTGTCAGTCGGTTGACGTCAGACCATATGGCGTCCGCCATACGTCGGTCTTTGCCCGAGGAAGTTGATCACGGAGCTTTGACTCTGCATTGATCGATGTCTGACCATATGGCATCCGCCATACTTCGGTCTCTACCAGTTCACCGGGTACCGACCAGTTGACCGGTCAGGATACCGGTCATGCGATGACCGGTCCGGTCACCGGTCACTGACCGGTCCGGTCACCGGTCATGCTATGACCGGTCCGGTCACCGGTCATTCGATGACCGGTCCGGGCACCGGTCATTGACCTGTCCGGTCATGCTATGACCGGTCTGGTCCCTGGTCATTGACCGGTCCGGTCACCGGTCATGCTATGACCGGTCCGATCACCGGTCATTGACCGGTCCGGGCACCGGTCATTGACCGGTCCGGGCACCGGTCACCGGTCATTGACC
>VMBQ01012906.1:0-18413 GCA_007657795.1 Dreissena rostriformis
ACTTACAAATAGCATTGCCATCTTTGTCGTGATTGTGGAAAAATGCTTCCCCTAACTCCCAAACCTCTGTTGAAAAGCTCTGATATGTCAAATCTGGAAAATTCAATATGTTCTTGAATAAGACATTTTACAAATGGAACAGAAAAGCTGTGTAAACAAAATGGTAAATTGGGGTAAACCACCAGGATGTGTCACTATGAAATTATAAAGATATCTAGACCTGGACTCAGCCAGCAATGAAATTGTGAAAGGTTTAGTGCTAATGCCTAAATTTAGGCAAACAATATTTTAAAGGGACTTGTTCACAGTTTGGTAAAAGACAATTTTCAAACTACATGTTATTGTCATAGATTCAAAAAAGAATGTACATACATTGTACATTGTATTATGTTTAAACAAGAAAAATAAAACTCCTTTTTAGCAAAACATTAAAAATATCTGTTAATTAAAAGATGATCATCATTCTAAATTGGTAAAATAATAAAGGGTTTTTAACCCTTTTCCTCAATAACTAGGAAAAAATGCTTAGTACTAGCACTAACTTTTGCTTCCAGAGGTTATCCCTATTAAAAACATTATATATTTGTTAGTTAACAATATTGAATGAAACTGTTCTAAAAAACAAAAATCTTTGAACAAGTATCTTTAAAGAAAATTTATAACATAACTGACTGATTAATAAATGATAACATCAATCCGCTTTAAATGATAAAAAATAATGTATCACATTCCAGCAGCAAAGTAGTAGAATATGAACAAACCATTTAAGCTAATCTCTTTTCGAAACTTGAGCGACTCATGTACATGATCACAACCATCTTGAAGCGTCTCAAAGGTGCGAATGAAGCTGGCTACATACTGGTCGTTGGTTTTAAATTTGTCTACATCTCGCTGATCATAAGTCCCACTTTCAAGATTGACTGGTACAACAGACAAATGTTAATAAATTATTACAGAATTTAAAATTATGAAAAATACTGCATTTTAAGGCTAGAAAAATTAATTATACACATATTAACATTTTGACGCAAGCTAATTATTTATCATGCAATATTTTGACGAATCTATTTTTCATTTGCTTATGTCAAAAACATTTGAAAATAATACTTACATCATATTTAATTCATTGTGTTGTATTGGAAAACATTCATGTCAGGACCCTTCATAAACACAAATTACCATTTGCATAGCATTTAAAGTAAGTCTCGCTCTGTGAAAACTGGGCTTAATTAATGTGCATAAAGGGTTAACACTTTCAGCTTTATGGAATTTTTCGTTTAAACGAAGTCTTTTCTAAACAAAAAATCCAGTCTAGTCTATGTGCAAAGTGTCGTCCCTGCTTAGCTTGTGTGGACTGCACAGGCAAATCTTGGGTGTCACTTTACCCACATGCATTAAGCGCTGCTTTTATATCTTCAGAAGAAAAATTCCATCCTTTGACTTCATAATATGATTAATCTTACTTTGATCTGTTAAACTTTCAAGGAAGGGGTTATTTAACTTCTGTTTTTTTATCTACTTGAAATCCCTGAAAATCGAAAAAAGGTAACATAAATATGTTAAAAGAATGATTTCTTTTACCACTGTGCTTTGACAAGAACAGACTTCTCAGCTGCTGTACTTTTTCTTTGATCTCCTGAAATAGAATGACAAATAAGGAAAAGATAACAACCCCAATAAGTTCATTCAGTACATTCCAATTACGGTACAGTTTCTGTGTCCCTCTTCGCTGAAAGTCATGTCGTGCTCTGGGTTGATGAGGATGAGACTTTGTTACTTATATGAAAGATATATACGATCTTTCTTACACCTAGTTTATTTGACAATTTCTGTAGATACATTGCTAACTTGATAGTTCAATATCTTTTACAGATGGACCATATTTCTTTGTTTACTTTTAACTACATAATAATATGGATAAAGCACATAGATGAATTAATTGAATAATCAACGATAAGATTCAGGAGTTTCATAAAGTTTTAAGGTAGGCAGACAATTTTGTTTGGAGTTGGTAAAATGACGAAACAGTCTGTGGATATGCACTATGTTGATAACCTTGAGTCATGTCTAATGTAGCACAACTTTCTTGATAAGCCACATTTAGTCTTTAACATGGATGAGAAAGGTATAGCTGACCATTGTCCACCTGCAGTGAACTTGGGTAAAGGCCAAACTGTGACAATCATTGGTTATTGTATGACGTACCCTTTGGGTCAAAAGAACATATACGCCAACAGCTAAAAATAGATATCACCGCGGTGACAATTTTGTCACCGCGGTAATACATTTATCACCGCTGTCATATATTTGTGACTACTGTGACATTTTGTCTGACGATACGCTATAAATAGGCGCGTTATTGGCTCAACCAATGAACTTTCGTCTAGCAAAATACGCATCGGCAAATATTTGATCGATAGCCGCGAAATGTTTGTTTATAAACAATTGCATATAAATTATCAAAGTATAAAATGAATTTTAGAAATAAACTAATAAATAAAGGTAGGTTCATTTATAATAATTTATTTGAATTAATAATTTATCTTGCATTCATCTTATCTTTTCTCAGTCCCATGATCAAGTATATGATTTTGTATCGAGGAGTCGGATTGGATAATAAATGACCCACGCAAATAAATGTAACCTCACCGATAAAATGTACCAACAGTCATAATTTGTCACTACTGTGACTAAATTGTTACCGCAGTGACAAAATAGATATCACCGCGGTGACAAAACCAAAAAGAAAAATAGTTGTGTTTCAGGTCACCTCCTGAAAAAAAGTAGGGTCGGTAGGTAGGAAAAACTTATTATTATTTAAAATTCTTTTTATTTTTCATGTTTTCCATAAATCAGTGTAAAGTGTTGAACACTGTTCTAATATCTAAATATAGCAGTTTGGATCAGTTATATCAAATATTTGTTGTTAGATATTTCACACAATGTTAACTCTTTACCATCTGAAGGTGAAAATTTTCATTTTGCTGCAGACTACTTTTAGTTCTTTAAAATTGTGAAAAACCTTTTATATGTAAATAGTTCTAAAAAGTAATGTTGCAAAAGGAGGTAGTACTTTTGATAAGCAATTTCTTTTTTTGCCACAATGCTTTTTGAAAGTTGTCTGCTGTATCAAATATTAAGGCACATAACTGTGGCGATAGGTGGAAAGGAGTGAACTCATCTTTGTGACTTCAATCCAAAATGCAAATTTCTTGTGTTTTAATAGTCTTTGGGTACACAAATTCAACAGAATATATCAAATTTTGACAAGACAAGATGAGCTACAGGTGGACATGCTTTTTATTATGTTGCATGAGTATTATTGCTTTTGAAAGTGAATAAAGGTTTATATATATAAAAGTGTTCCTTTTCTTTAATACAAAGAGGATATTTGTACGTTTCATTGTAAGATCGCATGATATTTAACCAAATGAACACCAGCCATAGCATTTTACGAGTGGCATAGCCACAAGTAAAAGTGCTATGGTTGGTGTTCTTGAGATGATAATCATCAATCTTACACAGAAACGTACACATTTCTTTTTATTTTATGGTTATTAGACACAATAAGGTAACAGTGAGTGATATCGGCTGATAATCTACTGATACATCTAGGTATTAATCCATCGAAAACCATAAAGTTAAAACAGTTAACCTCTGACATTTCATCATAAAGATGTCTCAATGCATATTCCTGCAGACAACCCGTTCATTATAAGTTACAAAAGTATTATGGCAAAAGTAGAAATTGCTTTTCACATTGAAGCAATTTATCCTATCATTGCCACAATGCTTTTTTAATTCAATTTCATACCTTTCACAACACCAATACTTAAAGGTTTTCGCAAGTTTAAAAAGCCCCTTTAAAAGTTAGCAACCAGACATCTGCGTGGAATTGAATTATTTGAAGGAATTTATAGCAGGACCATATCGGGAGCATTCCTGTGAATTTTCATTAAAATAGGCCCAGTAGTTAAAGACTTTAGGAGATGTTTAAAGAAAAAGTTAACGGTCGCACGACGAACACAGGACCATTCGCATTATTCCAATTACCCACAATCCATCTCGAATACTGAACAAGACAGGGGTTCCGGTTAAATGAACGAATAACGAAAAAAACTAAAATAAGCTAATTCGGTTTATAAAATATGTATAAAGACAGTTTTTTTGTCAGATACTGTAGGATATTGTACCAAAGTTATTTAGTTTGTGCATTTGCACTCAAGTTATTGTCTCTAGATGGTTATTCAGTTGATTTTGACCCACGGCAAGCTACATTTTAAGATCCGGAAGTCCTGTTTGCAAAGGAAAACAGAATGAATTATGGTCAATTGGCAAAATTGTGCACGAGAGAGAGATACATCGTTCTTTGTGCTATACATTTAGGGACCCATTGTTCAGTCTCAAGTTTTAATACCTCTCGCGAAAACTAATGACACGAAAGACGACTGTCGCCGATTTACACTTGAAAATACTATAAAGGTCATTGACTACATTTAAATTGATCCTCGCTGTTCGTCAGAAATAAAATGATTGTTTTTGTTTATCTCTAAATTACGTGTTGCTACAAATTAGTTGACAGGAGCAGGCCAATCCCGAAGGAAGGCTCATTGTAAGCTCGACTGTCCAACAGACAAAAAAACTCACCTTTTCTTCAGCAGCAAACCCACGAACTTCCAGTTTCGATCGCTTCGACTGTGCTGGGTGGTATCTGTGCCATACATTCTTTAAAGTCATGGAGTTTGAATAAGAATTCAAAGACTTTGTTCCGGCATGATGAAAACATTTGTTCAAATTGACGGACAAAATGGACGACGCCATGTTTACAATCAAACGGAACGCCGGATATCGATTTTGCGGGAAAAACAGGCTGGTCCCCCGATTGCACAATGTGTATAATATAAAGCGTTCGCGGCGACGGGATGTTATTTTGCAGGTCACAATACAATAATTCTGGTAATCGCCGAATTCGACCGGACGGAGATGGAAAAAAATCACCGAACTCCGAACTCGACGGGGAAAAATTAACAAAAAAGGCAAATATTGGATAATAAGTTTTTGGGTCGGCCCCAAAAAGATAGGGTCGGTCGGGTGACCGGAAACACAACTATTTTTCTTTTTGGCCTAANTCTATACTGAACATGTAGACAAATGACCGAGGACCCTATTAAAAGTCTCGCAAAAAATCGCAATATGTGTGAATTGACAGTTTGACGTCATCAAAGAAAAACCGCTTCCTGTCTGAAGGCATGAAAAACACACCGTTCTCGCCGACAAAATGGGCTTCCTTTGTTTGGCAATCAACACGCTAAACCAATCGGGTGTTTATAACTCAATAGCAACCGTCGAAATATGTAACTGCACGTGCTTAGCTCCGCCTTTCGAATCTTTTACAGGGAACAAAGGGTGGAGTTTAACAGTTAATTGAACACGTGTTTTACGAAAGTTGAGTCCTGAATGGCCGTAATTACTTGGTCTAAGCTTTGACACGACAAATAAATCTATCTCGGATTTTCCGACAAAGGCCAATTTCCCAACTTTTTGTACAGTTACTAATAATGGCGTCCGCGTGTTTACGAAATTCGAAACACATTCATCTTAAATAACGGTGTCTTGTTGGATAATTACTGGATTTTATTTTTTGGTATGCCCAGTAGCACACTGCTAACGCGGTGTTGCGCGGCGGTCACTGATAAGAACGGAAATCGTCTGCATTTACCGACTTGGCTAAAGTAATACACGCCGCGGGAATTAGCGAACGCGGCGTAACGCCAAGCGTTTTATCGAGTTCACCTCGCTTTCCAACGCCGCGTGAACACTCGCTATTAGAAAAACACGCGGAGGGAGCGTGTTTTTTGGGGAAAACGCGTGGAGTGTACTGTACAGATACTCTACAGATACAAACTTGCACTGACTGTGGATTAAGATTGCTTGGTACTTACAGTGTTTTTTTCCCAAGCGGACCCGTCCCAATTTCCGATTTTTTTTATATTTTTTTTTAACCCCTCAATTTGGAATTTTTGAGTCCCATTTGGGGAAAAAAAGTGGTTATTTTGGTTGGGGAAGCGGCCGATATTCGGCTTCTTCAAAGAAGGGTTTTTTGGCCCTGAATTGTTATTCAGATTTGTTACTTCTGCTTCTTTAGGTCATGTCTGCAGCCACCATACAAAAACTTGTCCAGCGCGCAAAGCAAGCGGATGACATCATTGCCCAGTTGAAAGCACACATAGAACAAGTGAAAAAAGCAGCTGGTAACATTATTGACTTCAAATTAAATACTACTAAAAAAAACACCTTCAAAAGCACATTTCTGTGTTTGTTAAATGAACATAACGCAACATTACAAATTATAGTTTGCTTTTAAATGTCATTCGTATAATAAAACTGGAAACAAATTGATAAGTATTCAAGATATTTTGCAGATGTGACGAAAAATCACATCACTTTTAATTTCATGTAATATTTTCTGAATGGTAAATGGTGGTTTCTACTATTCCATGAATTACTATAACAGAAGGAAATATGCATGTTTTTATCATTTATTTAATATAAAAACAGTCATATTTTCGGTTCTTGTCTTGTATGTTGATCATTTTCATTTCTTTAAAATATGTTTACTTATAGGTTGTTTTGTCTTTCAGCTTTAAGTGTTAGTAAACCAGAAGAAACACGTGTAAGAGCTGAAAATGAAAACCTGAAGTCCAAAATCGAAAGACTAAAACTCACTCTTGTGTTAACAGAAATAAAAAATGGAGGTAATTATAATACTGTTATTAAAGTTTTAATAATTATTGTAAAGTGTATCTAGTTGCCTGTCTGAAAAAAATAATCTCACGGGTCAGGTGTTTTATGTTTAGTATTTGGTGTTACATCGGATAGGGGTCCTCTGCAAAGTGTGTTCATATCGTGCCCCTAGGGTCAAAACTGGTCACACCAGACAGGTAACATGAGTAACATACACTTTCCGGTCTGTTGCACAATATGTGTTAAGTAAAATTAAGGCCAAGAGTTGCAGTGTTCAGCATGAAGCATCATAAAGTGGGCCTCTACTGTGTTTGTTAAAGTCATGCCGCTTGGGTCAAAATTGGCCCTGTCTGGGGATGTGGGGATGAAATGTTTTATTTGAATTATTTCTTATATTACTTAGCCATGAGTGTTCATATCATACCCCTGGGATAGAAACTGGCCATGCCCCATTACACAGGAGAGCAATCTTGGGCCATCCTGGCCCTCTTGTCAAATTGGTTGAATTTCATGAAATGTTACCAAATTGTGGCAGTTAATGTAGCTCATTAAAAGGCTTATAGAATATATATATATATATATATATATATATATATATATATAGCATATTCAGGGTGACCCCCATAAAGTTGTGGAGGAATGCCAGGACCCAATGGTATGGTGTTCCCTCCTTATGGTACACGTAATAGAACATTTCTCTTGTTCGGCACATAAGTAGGGCAATATGGGTATTCTTAAAGGTGTTGGTCCAAAATATATCTACTATTTGGCAAAATAAAATCATACTGGTGAGAAAACGCAATGACAAAACACTTCATAATTATTTCATTTATTGGTCCAAAAATATATACTTTCAGTCATACTTCTGCAACAGATCTTCTCCATACGTTAATTGGTTTTCATAGATTGATGCAGTGATTTTTTTCACCCAATTGGGAACGTGTCCGGAACCCATGCCATTGGGAATTTTTCGCGTCGTGAAATCACCAAATTGGGAAAAAAATGAGTCGCGAAATCTTCCAATTGGAAAAAAATCAAGTTGTGAATTCTACCAAATGAAGAATGGTATTTTAATGACTTTGTNGGGGGGATAAGTCCAGTTCATTTTGGGAACGGGTCTGTAGGTCATTGGGAATGGGTCCATTTACCGGACCCGTGCAAAGAATGAAAAAAAACACTGGATTGATGTTATGCAAAACCTCTCTGTCATTGCTCTTTTCATTGAGATTATAATCTACTGCCTTTTGATTTGACACTTTGGTGATCATTAAAATCATAAACATCTGAATTTTCATAGTTGCCAGTAACCGTATTTGTTTGTTTGACACTTAATAATCATGCTTTCAAAATGTTTTGAGTCCTGTCACACTGTACCACTTGCCACCAGGTATATGTGATGATGGTTGTTCATTTGTGCAGTCAAGCAGATTCAACTTCCTGTGAAGAGACCGAAGTTGGAGGCAGTAAAGACTGAAACGCCAGGGGCACCAACATCTGATGTCCAAGTGAAGACTGAAAATGTTACCATGGAAACTAAACCCCAAAAAGAAAAACAAGCCAAGGCTGCTACGAAAGAGGACAAAACTCTTGATGATGGTATGATAAAGCAATTGTTTGCTATAGTTACCGATTTTTTTTAAATAAAAAAGATGTAAGCTCATTTAATGGGTTATTAGTTTTGTCTATCCATATACATGTATGTGGAATGCTGGGATAATGATGAATGNTAACATGCTTCAGTGTGTAGACTAAGTTTGTTTAGAGTCAAATATTTAGGTAAGACATAACACATCTGCATACTTCTGGGTGTAGTTAAGTTTGCTTAGAGGCAAATATTTAGGTATGACATAACACATTTATATAATTGGGGCCAAAACCAATAATAAATCAAAGTTGGCCATATGTTCAATTATGCTGACTGACCCTGTTTGAAATACATGTATGTGAATCTGTCGATTAATACTTATGTACAGCTATTGATAAATACTCGCACTATGGTGTAAATATGCACTTTTAATTGACATTATGAATCAGCGACAATATCTGATTGTCACGGAACAGTGAGACTATAAATAGAAATTATAGTTTTTTTGTACAAAATTGAAATTTGATTTCAAAAGGTTAATGAAATATTTTATCCAAGATTAGATTATCACCATTAACCAGTCCACTCATGGTCTGACCATGGCTGATAAAGGCTCTTTAAGCCATTTAGTATCTTAAACGCTAGTGCCACAATATGCGAATTGCAGTTGTTGTTGTTGTTTTTTTTTAATTGGAAGTCTTATGATTTTTTTTTTAGATAAGGTAAAGGGTGGTAATCTAACTTTTGTAATATAAAAATTATAGTTTTGTAAAGTAAAATGTCTCTTGTTATTCATAAATTGAATGACCAATATTATATTTATGCTTTTAATTTACATTGAACATTGTGAAAAT
Source organism: Dreissena rostriformis (assembly GCA_007657795.1). Lineage (NCBI taxonomy): Eukaryota > Metazoa > Mollusca > Bivalvia > Myida > Dreissenidae > Dreissena > Dreissena rostriformis. The sequence goes on from VMBQ01012906.1 coordinate 9,184, forward strand.
TGTATTATATTGGAAGAGACGTTAATAAAGAATATATATACGCTAATAGTGTAGGGGGAGATAGTGGCCGATGGGGGTTGGGGTGGGGCCCAAAATTTTGTTTTAACTTAACTTCTTTATTTATTCACCAATTGACCTCAAATTAATACTGAACATCTCTTATGAGAACACGGACTATCTCGACCATCCATGTCCACATTACCCACCCCAGGGCCATTGATAAAGGTAAAAACAGTTTGGTTCCCGTCCTATTTCAAATTTATCGAGAGATCCACGGCTACTACTTCCCTGTACCCCCAATTTTTTTTTCGTACCCAAAATGTTTCGTACCCAATTTTTGTTCGTACCCAAATTTGTTTTCGTACCTACATTTTTTTTCCTACCCAAACTTTTTTTTCGTACCCAAACCTTTTTTTCGTACCCAAAATTGTTCGTACCCATTTTTTGTCGTACCCAATTTTTTGTCGTACGCAACTTTATTTTTCGTACCCCATTTTTTTTTTGGCATAATTTTTTCGTACCCAAGGTCTATCACGACCATCCATGTCCACTTCTGCCGCGCCATTTCTAGTTTACATTGTATTTGGTTGATTGTGGTATTAAGGGTTGGAGAAAACATGCCGTTTCATTTGTACGTTTTAATTAGTAATTGGAATATAGACAATCCATAATCGCGATTTTTGTTAACGATGTTCACAAGAAAAAAACTATAGGTATATGTACAATACATATCAGTATGCACCGACACAAGTATGCGCCATTTTTATCTACTAGAATATAAATTCTATGAGTTTTGGCAAATATTCCTGACAGCAGAAGATCATTTGTCACTTTCAGGCAGAACCGTAAATTAGTTCAATTGTTCTGACTGAATTCGCGTATGAAAAATATTTAGATTGCATCAATACTAAAAATCACAAACAAAATTTATCAAGATTTAGACTTAGCGCCCATAAACTTAAAATATAAACTGGTAGATATAATAACATTCCAAGAGACTATGTAACTCAAACGTTGTTGAATCTGAATATCACTTCTTTCTAACTTGCAGAATCTATCAAGATCTACGAACAAAATATTGTATTACAGCCGACCATTTTCATTTTCTATGTCCGGGGTGAAGGGGAAGTCCGTCGCTGATTGGTTAAAAGTATTTTATTAACAGTATGTGTAATTTTAACCAATCAGCGACGGACTTCCCCTTCACCCCGGACATAGAAAATGAAAATGGTCGGCTGTAATACAATATTTTGTTCGTAGATCTTGATAGATTCTGCAAGTTAGAAAGAAGTGATATTCAGATTCAACAACGTTTGAGTTACATAGTCTCTTGGAATGTTATTATATCTACCAGTTTATATTTTAAGTTTATGGGCGCTAAGTCTAAATCTTGATAAATTTTGTTTGTGATTTTTAGTATTGATGCAATCTAAATATTTTTCATACGCGAATTCAGTCAGAACAATTGAACTAATTTACGGTTCTGCCTGAAAGTGACAAATGATCTTCTGCTGTCAGGAATATTTGCCAAAACTCATAGAATTTATATTCTAGTAGATAAAAATGGCGCATACTTGTGTCGGTGCATACTGATATGTATTGTACATATACCTATAGTTTTTTTCTTGTGAACATCGTTAACAAAAATCGCGATTATGGATTGTCTATATTCCAATTACTAATTAAAACGTACAAATGAAACGGCATGTTTTCTCCAACCCTTAATACCACAATCAACCAAATACAATGTAAACTAGAAATGGCGCGGCAGAAGTGGACATGGATGGTCGTGATAGACCTTGGGTACGAAAAAATTATGCCAAAAAAAAAATGGGGTACGAAAAATAAAGTTGCGTACGACAAAAAATTGGGTACGACAAAAAATGGGTACGAACAATTTTGGGTACGAAAAAAAGGTTTGGGTACGAAAAAAAAGTTTGGGTAGGAAAAAAAATGTAGGTACGAAAACAAATTTGGGTACGAACAAAAATTGGGTACGAAACATTTTGGGTACGAAAAAAAAATTGGGGGTACAGGGAAGTAGTAGCCGTGGATCTCTCGATAAATTTGAAATAGGACGGGAACCAAACTGTTTTTACCTTTATCAATGGCCCTGGGGTGGGTAATGTGGACATGGATGGTCGAGATAGTCCGTGTTCTCATAAGAGATGTTCAGTATTAATTTGAGGTCAATTGGTGAATAAATAAAGAAGTTAAGTTAAAACAAAATTTTGGGCCCCACCCCAACCCCCATCGGCCACTATCTCCCCCTACACTATTAGCGTATATATATTCTTTATTAACGTCTCTTCCAATATAATACAATTTTCACAATGTTCAATGTAAATTAAAAGCATAAATATAATATTGGTCATTCAATTTATGAATAACAAGAGACATTTTACTTTACAAAACTATAATTTTTATATTACAAAAGTTAGATTACCACCCTTTACCTTATCTAAAAAAAAAATCATAAGACTTCCAATTAAAAAAAAACAACAACAACAACTGCAATTCGCATATTGTGGCACTAGCGTTTAAGATACTAAATGGCTTAAAGAGCCTTTATCAGCCATGGTCAGACCATGAGTGGACTGGTTAATGGTGATAATCTAATCTTGGATAAAATATTTCATTAACCTTTTGAAATCAAATTTCAATTTTGTACAAAAAAACTATAATTTCTATTTATAGTCTCACTGTTCCGTGACAATCAGATATTGTCGCTGATTCATAATGTCAATTAAAAGTGCATATTTACACCATAGTGCGAGTATTTATCAATAGCTGTACATAAGTATTAATCGACAGATTCACATACATGTATTTCAAACAGGGTCAGTCAGCATAATTGAACATATGGCCAACTTTGATTTATTATTGGTTTTGGCCCCAATTATATAAATGTGTTATGTCATACCTAAATATTTGCCTCTAAGCAAACTTAACTACACCCAGAAGTATGCAGATGTGTTATGTCTTACCTAAATATTTGACTCTAAACAAACTTAGTCTACACACTGAAGCATGTTAGCCAATAGCTCGCCCTGTTAAATATACATGTTAAATATCTACAACTCTTATTGTTTTGTACATTGTTAAAATCATGTAAAACATAATGATAAAATAACTAAATATGGTACATATGTTTTGCACTAGAACATTGAAATTTACACACATGGTAGCTATGAGCATATGTGCGACTTTGCACTATTTGGAAGTTTGATCTGACCCCTGGGTCAAAAGTTTTTTAATATGTGCGTCGAATGTTGATAGTAAAATAATTTTGTTTTTACTCATTTTATCCATGTATTTACCCATAACTTTTGACCCAGGGATCAGATCAAAATTCCAAATAGCTCACCGTCGCACATATGATCATAGCTACCATGTGTGTAAGTTTCAAGTTTCTAGTGCTTATAGTGTATGAGGAGATAGTGTTTTGGAAGGACGGACAGACGGCGGGGATAATGAATCAATAAATCAATTACATAATCAATCAATCCATCCATCAATCCATCAATCTATCAATCAATCTCACCACCAATCAATCAATCACGTAAGCACTCACTGATCGTTAACCTTTTATAAATAATGCAAATCATGCGTTTATACTTAAATCCCTTACATGAATCAAAACAAAGCACTGCTGTAACTTCCTAAATAGTCATGCACTCTTCAAAACTTATAACGTTTTCAAATATAAAATATTAAACCAATTCAACTCGATACAAAGGGAAAGTTATGTTCTGCTCGCTTCAGTACCGATTAGCACATACCATGTATTACTTTATCTTGTAAGTAGGCTTATTTTACGATGTGTAAAATACTAATACTCAAAATTAGTTTCTTTACACTCATACAAAGAAATGGAAGCATACAATGAAGTTATACAGATCACCAAGTGATAACATTTCGTCTTAACCCCATTCAAGGAGCATACTGTTCATCCAATAATATTAATAATAATACTTAATAGCAATCATGATCATCGTCATCTTCTTCTTCTTCACCATCATCATAATAAACATAATCATATAATCATCTTCATTATCATCATCATTAGTTATGTTACTGCTGCTGCTACTGATGAAGCCGATGATGATGATGCTGATTTAGATGATTATGCTGATGATGATGCTGATATTGCTGCTGCTGATGATGATAATAATGATGATGATGGGGATGATGATTATGATGATGCTGATGATGATTATGATGATGATGATGATGATGATGAGGAGGAGGAGGAGGATCAGAATGATGATGATGATGATGATGATGATGATGATGATGATAATGATGATGATGNCAATACCACATAGAGTGTAACACCAATACCACATAGAGTGCAACACCAATACCACATAGAGTGTAACACCAATACCACAAAGAGTGTAACACCAATACCACATAGCGTGTAATACCAATACCATGCATAGAGTGTAACACCAATACCACATAGAGTAAAACACCAATACCACATAGAGTGTACCACCAATACCACATGGAGTGTAACACCAATACCACATAGAGTGTAACACCAATACCACATAGAGTGTTACATCAATTACACATAGAGTGTAACACCAATACCTTATAGAGTGTAACACCAATACCACATAGAGTGTAACACCAATACCACATAGAGTGTAACACCAATACCACATAGAGTGTAACACCAACACCACATATAGTGTAACACCAACACCATATAGAGTGTAACACCAACACCACATAGAGTGTAACACCAACACCACATAGAGTGTAACACCAACACCACATATAGTGTAACACCAATACCACAAAGAGTGTAACACCAATACCACATAGAGTGTAACACCAATACCACATAGAGTGTAACAATAATACCACATAGAGTGTAACACCAATACCACATAGAGTGTAACACCAATACCACATTGTACACATGATGCATTGAGTCTAACAACAATACCACATTGTACAAATGATGCATAGAGTGTAACACCAATACCACATTGTACAAATGATGCATTGAGTGTAACACCAAAACCACATTGTTCAAATGATGCAAAGAGTGTAACACCAATACCACATTGTACAAATGATGCATTGAGTGTAGCACCAATACCACATTGTGCACATGATGCATAGAGTGTAACACCAATACCACATTGTACAAATGATGCATAGAGTGTAACACCAATACCATATTGTACAAATGATGCATAGAGTGTAACACAAATACCACATTGTACAAATGATGCATAGAGTGTAACACCAATACCACATTGTACAAATGATGCATTGAGTCTAACACCAACACCACATTGTACAAATGCTTTGATACTTGTATGGATGTTATCTTTGAACACTCTCAACCCAACCACATTTTCTGAGCTCATCATGATTTTTTTTTACTAAGTCAAATTCTTAAGGTCAGAATTCTCTTATAACCCAAATTGACTGTTCAATAAACAAGAATACTACTTACTAAAAAGCTTTGATACACCATTGAATACTCAGCACACTCGTATCACCCGACCTTAATTTGATCGTGACATGGACCTATTTTTGGACTAATACTTATTCAAACGGGACGATGAATCGATATTGACAAGGCTACCATGACAGGCTTTTCAAACGGGACGATGAATCGATATTGACAATGCTACCACGACGACGGGACGGTGAATCGATATTGACAAGGCTACCACGAGGACGGGACAATAAATCGATATTGACAAGGCTACCACGACGACGGGACGATGAATAAATATTGACAAGGCTACCACGACGACGGGAAGATGAATCAATATTGACAAGGCTACCACACGATATTGACAAGGCTACCACACGATATTGACAAGGCTACCACGACGGGCTTCAGGGTTTATGGAATGCAGCATGATGATGCGGCCATCTTGTTTCTTGTTTCTGTGATTTGAAAATGAAAAACCAATTTAATATTATAACAGAACAATTATAAATCCTTAGATGAAATAATGTAAACTGCTTCTGTTCAAAATATTTTTTCTGAGAGAATTATGTCATATGTTGTCCCCTATGAAAGGAGGAAAAAAAGGTTTGATTACTAACATTGGTCTGGAAGTAACCTTTATAACCATGCAGGAAAGTCCAAGGGTGGCAAAGGAGTTCCAACAGGGGACGGAGATGCAGACAGGCCCATCGATATCTCGAGACTTGACCTGCGGGTGGGCAAGATCGTAGACGTGAAGAAACACCCTGACGCTGACAGCCTGTATGTGGAGGAAGTGGATCTGGGGGAGGGGCAGACCCGCACCATCGTGTCCGGCCTCGTGAAGCATGTCACACTGGAGGAGGTTAGTGATACATATGTCCTCATTTAGTTTAGATGTCCTAACCTATGTCATATTTCCTCATTTATGTCATATTTCCTCATTTAGTTCATATTTCCTCTTTTATCTCATATTTCCTCATTTATGTCATATTTCCTCACTTATGTCATATTTCCTCATTCATGTCATATTTCCTCATTTATATCATATTTCCTCATTTATGTCATATTTCCTCATTTATGTCATGTTTCCTCATTTATGTCATATTTCCTCATTTATGTCATATTACCTCATTTATGTCATATTTTCTCATTTATTTCATATTTTCTCAGTTATGTCATATTTCCTCATTTAGTTCATATGTCCTCATTTAGTTCATATGTCCTCATTTATGTCATATGTCCTCATTTATGTCAATAACATATGTATGTCATATGTCCTCATTTAGTTTATATTTCCTCATTTATGTCATATGTCCTCATTAAGTTTATATGTCCTCACTTATGTCATATGCCCTCATTTAGTTCATATGTCCTCATTAAGTTCATATGTCCTCATTTAGTTTATATGTCCTCATTTAGTTTACATGTCCATTTAATTTATATGTCCTCATTTAGTTTATATGTCCTCATTTAGTTCATATGTCCTCATTTATGTCATATGTCCTCATTTAGTTCATATGTCCTCATTTAGTTCATATGTCCTCATTAAGTTTATGTGTTCTCATTTAGTTCATATGTCCACATTTAGTTCATATGTCCTAATTTAGTTCATATGTCCTCATTTATGTCATTTGTCCTCATTTAGTTCATACGTCCTCATTTAGTTTATACGTCCTCATTTATTTCATATGTCCTCATTTAGTTCAAATGTCCTCATTTATGTCATATGTCCTCATTTAGTTTATATGTCCTCATTTATGTCATATGTCCTCATTTAGTTTATATGTCCTCATTTATGTCATATGTTCTCATTTAGTTCATATGTCCTCATTTAGTTCATATGCCCATATTTAGTTCATATGTCCACTTTTAGTTCATTTGTCATATTTAGTTAATATTTCCTCATTTATGTCATATTTCCTCATTTATGTCATTTGTCCTCATTTAGTTGATATGTCCTCATTAAGTGTATATGTCCTCATTTTGTTCATATGTCCACATTTAGTTCATATGTCCTAATTTAGTTCATATGTCCTCATTTATGTCATATGTCCTCATTTAGTTCATATGTCCTCATTTAGTTTATATGTCCTCATTTAGTTCATATGTCCACATTTAGTTCATATGTCCTAATTTAGTTCATATGTCCTCATTTATGTCATTTGTCCTCATTTAGTTCATATGTCCTCATTTAGTTTATACGTCCTCATTTATTTCATATGTCCTCATTTAGTTCAAATGTCCTCATTTATGTCATATGTCCAGGACTCCTCATTTAGTTTATATGTCCTCATTTATGTCATATGTACTCATTTAGTTCATATGTCCTCATTTAGTTCATATGCCCACATTTAGTTCATATGTCCACTTTTAGTTCATTTGTCATATTTAGTTCATATTTCCTCAGTTATGTCATATTTCCTCATTTATGTCATTTGTCCTCATTTACTTCATATTTCCTCATTTATGTCATATGTCCTCATTAAGTTCATATGTCCTCATTTCCTCATTTATGTCATATGTCCTCATTTAGTTCATATGTCCACATTTAGTTGAAATGTCCACTTTTAGTTCATATGTCCACATTAAGTTCATATGTCCTCATTTAGTTCCTATGTCCTCATTTAGTTCATATGTCCTCATTTAGCTTATGTGTCCAAATTTAGATCATATGTCCCTATTTAGTTCATATGTCCTAATTTACATTTAGGGGCTGATAGGAATTTGGGTTTGTTACTAAGGGGTACAATGTCAACTTTGGTCAAACTATGTGTATGCTCCCTGAAAAGGGGAGCATATAGTCCTTGCTTTGTCTGTCCGTTTGAATTCCTAATTTGCTGAAATTGAGTTTGTGGGTGTAAAAACATAGTTCGCTGGTAATCTTCACCATCCTGCTAAATGTGTCGTGTTCTGAGAAAACTGGGCAAAATGCATGTGCGTAAAGTGTCATCCCAGATTAGCCTGTGCAGTCCGCACAGGCTAATCCGGGATGACATTTTCCGCCTAAACTGGATTTTCGCTAAGAAGAGACATCATTTAAACGAAAAATTCCATAAAAGCGAAAATTTTCGTCCCAAATTAGCCTGTGCGGACTGCACAGGCTAATCTGGGATGACAATTTATGCACAAGCATTATGCCCAGTTTTTTCAGAACACAACACAAATGTCAGTCCGTCCAGTACTTTGTTTCATCGTGGGATCTCAAACATGTATGATCAAAATTTGATGAAACTTTATATCCAGCATCCCTAGACATTTGGGCATGTGCTTATTTTCAGGTCATTCTTGTTCATTAATAATGTACAGAATCCTTATAGGCTGGATCTGAGCACATTGTCAAGTCATTTCCCCCCAAAGACTTTTCAGGGAAGGATTGTTAAAATATTGCAGCACAGGCTAATCATGGATGGCATTTTCCGCTTGAATAGTATTTTTCATTTAGGAAGTCTCTTCTTAGTGAAAATTAATTTTAAGCGGAAATTGTCCTCCCTGATTAGCCAGTGCAGTCTGCACAGTCGTCTGGGACGACACTTTACGCAGGTTCAATAAACCCCATTTTCCCAGAGCGCGGCTCAAATTTATTACACAGTACCTTTGCTATTCTCACAGATGCAAGGCCGCCTGGCAGTGTTCATGTGCAACCTGAAGGCGGCCAAGATGAGGGGTGTGATGTCCAACGGCATGATCATGTGTGCTAGCTCACCGGAGAAAGTGGAGATCCTTATCCCTCCCCCTGGGGCACAGATAGGGGACAGGGTGACTA
>VMBQ01012907.1:0-16128 GCA_007657795.1 Dreissena rostriformis
CAAAATCACATAACATAGCAATTATTGTTTATGGAATGCAACTACAATTGGTGGACACAATGGGCCAGTTGTTTGTTTTGAGGGATTAGTTGGTTTCTTCAAAGTCTAGCGGGATATGCCTATGCCTATTTTGACAGCTTGCATTTTGTAAAATACTAGATAGAACACTTCTCAATCAGTGTTCATTAACGTATCAACATGATACAATGTTTTGTTGTCACAATAAATAAAACAAACTGCGTAAACTATAGATGCAAGGTCACATTAAAAAAAAAATCAATAGCAAAAAAAAAATGAATATAATTTAAACATTATTAAACATCAGACATGATAAAGAAAAACTAACTGGCAATGTACATTGGTCATGTTTGGATAGTTCATTTAGCGTTTGAAATAACCCCTCAGTGGTTTTGAAAACGTGATCCGTTATGGCTACAAGCGATCCGTTACTGCATGAATTCTGAGGCGACAAAAACGTTCCACAAAAAAGATATTGTCTGAATATAAAACAGATAATTTGCTGGAACAGTTAGAAAGGGATATATTTTATTAAACTGTAGTAAAAGAAGTCGCAAAACATTTATGGCTTTTCACCAGAACAACTTAGTTTCGCTACTGATCCGATAATGGTAACTTGACTGTACTTATAAATTGAAAAACTCCACGAAGCACTGACTTGCATATAAAGGTTTCGTACAATAAATTTAGATAACACACGCGGTCGTAAACAGACTAACTAATGCGGAAAATTGACATATTTGGTAGCAAAACGAAGGACTTCATAAACACTGATATAATATTAGCTTACACTGCCGACCCACAAGTTAAAGATGTATCAAAACTATGCACGTTGACGTGTTGTGGCTCTGCAGAGGGATCGGTAGAATTTCAGCATAAATCATTAATTAATAAGAAAAAATGTTTCATTTCTATGATTTTGTTTATATACATCTAAAACCAAATGCAATTATGAATACATATTCATTTATTACTAACAAAAACACCAAAGTATTAAAAAAGATTGATGTATGTGATATAATCAGAAACATGTATGTAATGGGATTACCGAGTATCGAGGTCAGAAACAATTCGTCAATTTTTGTCAGACACTAAGATTCGTATTCATCGGCGACGCAGGGTTCAGTCTTGTAGAATTGACTTCCATAGCATTATTACGATAGCATATCACGATATTTTGCGCTTGATACGAAGCGACACGTGATATTTTGCGCTATACACGAAGCGACACGCGATATTTACCACGATACATCGCCTTTTGGGCTACCTACACAAGGGCGTTATTTCGTGGTACATTCTCGCGCGTCGCTTCCTGTATCGCGCACAATATCGTATGTCGCTTCGTGTGTCGCACAAAATATCGTGTATCGCTTCGTGTGTTGTGTGTCGCCCTTGATGAAAGAAGGGCGAGATTATAGATGGTACTATCCGGATGCTGTAGTATACAACGGCAAAAAATAACTGTGTCGGCATAGACGTCGCCATCTTGGCAATCACGTGATTACTCCCTCTGTTATTTGTAGAAATATTAACCTACAATGCTACTCACCGTGGTTCCGTTCGGTAGTACCTCGCATGCCTGATTGTACGGTGCCCGGCTTTGAACGGAAAGACTGCCCTAGTCAATCAGCATGGTGAAACCAAATACATCTTTTCTTATTGAATTATAATGTATGCACTCCTTAAGGGCGTTGATTTCAAATCTGTCCGAGCAAATGTAACATAGAACGTTTTTGTTGTATATCGATAGCTTTGTGACTATTTTGGAAAGGTATGTGGACTGGAGCGAACTGTTGCATAACAGATCAATCGTATGGAATCCAAAGAGTTGTGGTTTAACCACGATAAATATATAATATCGGACTGACTAAAGTAGCGAGGGGAGCAACTTTCTGGCAGGAAACGGATACAAAAGGCATTTTTGATTTAAAGTTAGCATGGAGCAGTTTTATAACGGAAGACGATGAACCCTTCATTGTAACAGTTGTCTCCCAAGCTTTCCCATCCGTAGCACCATTGCAAATGGCACGCATATCGTTGATGTAGATCGTTTGCCGGCTTGGCGAATACACGGGGAGAATGTGCCCCCAAGGGTAGCGGGCGAGGTCAGAGCATTTGATGGTCTTATTGCACGTTGTAACCATTAAGAAGGACGGAGAGGCCCTAGGCTCGTCAGGATTAGAGCTGATATATTCTTGTTCTTGATCGTGAGCTGATACGAAAGGAATGGCGTATGGAAAGCAGTGTCCAGTGTTCAATTGAAAATAATAACACTAACTTGTGTCACGAATATAATAACTGACAAAGTGTTTCATTTCCTTTACTGAATTGATTAAAAACATATCGAGCCTTCTCATACAATCCTGGATTTTTTTTACCAAGACGGTATACATTTGCATATATGCACTTTTTCTGTTGACGCATAATCATGCATGTTTGTCATATTGCTTGTATGTTTTCGACGATGAGTAGTACATAAATTAACGTTCTTATCTGTGATGTTCTTCTTTAAATAATAAATGAAATATTTCATATTGATAATGTTTATTTAATATTTATTTAAGAGACACTGGATACTTAGAACATTACATAAGTCCCCATTTAAACGACCTAAGACTCAATTGAAATAATCACGCAAATTCAAAACAATGAAAGCCGTATCGAATTTTGTAACAATATGGCAACTATCAAAACTAAAGCTATACATACAAATCTCATGAAAACAACAATATATGTAAGTGATCTGCACAATCTAATGTGTGACGATAATTAACGCGCATGCATTAAGCACGGATTTCGGAAAGACAGGCATATATANTGGTGTATGAGTGTAGATATATATATATTACAAAATCAAAACATATTGTGTTCATATATATCATGTTTGAATATGCAACATATACTTAACAAGGTGTACACGGATAAATCGTCGTGTCTTCCGTCTACATGAAATGCCAATGTTTATCAAACTAGTTGTATATGTCTACACAACGAAAAAAATAATCACATAGCATTATATTCAAATCAACTCTACTGATAAGAGATTTTCTGCAATTAAAACGTTGTGATTGTGATTTCGAATTTGGCAGCCCCCTTCTTCCATAATGAGTTGTGAATCTGCACATGACATTCATAAAATAGTTTGAAAATCATCTTAGAATGTTTTCATTTAAAAAAGTCTTAATCATTGATGTCCGTGGGTTTGTCTCTCAGCTTTCTGGACTTCATCTGACTTTTGCTGAAGATGTCCTATTTTCATTTTAAAGCATCACGGCATAAACTGTCTCTATCCCTGCATTACGGTATATACATTCTCTATCCCTACACCAGCCATGTGTTCTCTATAATTATAACAAAGTATGGTTTTTATGTGAGACCTCTCAGTAATCTGCATATCCATGCACAATAGTGAACGCAGCCTTGCAATAGTCACGTGCTCACTATCGATTGAAACTTCAAACATTGTAGATGTGTAAGCTTTAACAGCACAAATACATGCTTAATGGACAAACTTTGAAAAAAAATATTGCCGCAAATATTATGGAAATGTATTTTACATATCATATTATATTTGAAAACGACTTTGTTAAAATAACCTACATTTGTGAATTATAAAATGAAAAGTTTCAAACCAAGATCAATGTAATGTTTTTAACCGCATAACTTATCCTTTGGTAAGGTCAAGAGATAAACAACAACACCCAGCACAGCGCTAGACAAAACAATAATACCAGACTGGTATAACTCACCTTGTGATGGCATATTCTTCTTCGGAGTGTAAACCTGTTTACGGGCGATGAAACCTTGAACTTTTCCGGGAAGTGCAGATGTATACACACATGTACACATCGGCATCTATAATTAAGAATAAATTGCTGAAATAAACTGTTGATAATAAAATGCATGTTAAAGAGTCAGTTAAAACTCTCCATATTAACTTTATAACAACTTTACAAAATAGTCAAGCGAGGATACAATGGCAAAGAAAAAACGTAGTTTTGCATTATAAGGGCAAATCAATTTACAAATGTGACAATATTTAAGGAACACGGTCAGAACAAGTGAAGAATATAAGGTAATTTAAAGCATCGTTTCAATTGAAATGGATGTTTTAAAATTATAGTTTTTTGATATAAGGAAGTGAAACTCCAGAAGTTGCAGCAGTATTGCATTTCTAATATACACACCTTCGTGGTCCTTTATTTATGGCAAGGAAACAATTGCCAAAACGGTATAGTACGGCACAAAACGAAACAACATATACACATAATAGAATAAAGCTGGGGTCACCGCCTTGGAACGGTCAATGCTAAGCACTGGGGGTTTAAACCGGTTATAGAGCGCTCAACCTCACACTTGGCCCAGCAATATTCATGATACATTTAAGTGTAAAAAAAAATTAACCTCATAGCATTGCAACTCAAATTAAACAGATATACAAGGGAATTAAAACGCACTCAATTTAATTACTATTTATTTACTCAATGGTAGGAAGGAGACCAGAGCAACAGCGTTACAACGATGAAATGAAATTACTAACACGCATCAACTACATACCTTCNTGTTAGTGTTTCTAACAATATAGCATCCACCCCAAAATTCTCACATCAGTATATATGTATATTTCATATAATATGTATTTATGTTTTATAAATTTGCTACACAATCTGTACTTTTTTGACTTATGTCATAAATAACATCGTAAATTATATAATTTACATTAAGACTAATTTCCGTCAATAAAGAATAACTAATTTGCAGAGTTTGTTCCACGATCGAGGTTTGTATCAATATTACAATCAGTAATATCTGGCATACAAATATGAACACAAATGTTTAAATATTTATAGGTGTGCAACAATATATTAAAGAATCCATGCGCTTTTCATAACAATCCGATACCGACCCAGTCACGAATTGCTGCAACCTCATGTACAAGCTCTTGCATGAACAGTCCTTCATCCCCATATTTCTCTTTCAACACTGTTTTCAGATTTTTCGCGTATAGTTCTTATTTCTGGCATATCAGTTGTTAACTAGTCTTATAATACACCCATGTATTGCGTAACTATTACTGCAAGGAGAGAAACTATATAAGATTTATATCTTTCGTTTCAATCCTTTTCTTATACTGATTGTATTGTAAAATGATTTGATGTACACTGTGTTTGCCAAAAGAAAAAAATATGTTTAAACTAACACAAATGTTCCCCCATTGATATAATCGATACTAATATTGTTGTTGTTTTTTGCAGTTTAATAACACCAATGCAAGTGGTGAACTTGCTGAATTGCCTCTACATGACCATCGACACCAGACTCAAACATTTCGATGTCTATAAGGTTGAGACAATTGGTAAATTGCCCTATTGTTATCAAGCCTAATCAAGCAAACTCGCCTCTTACCTAAGCGATCTGCTTGACCGTCCCAAGTGGGAATTGTGTCTGTAATCAAAATTTCCGTCGAGAATGTAAATTGTGAATACTTTGTGTGTAATAGAACGTATTTGCTTACAGCATATTCACCAAAATTTTGACCATAATACAAAATGTAAGTCAAATTCTTAATCAAATGGTTGTGTTTAACGATAAATGAAATCGCCTGTTTATGTTTGTTAATGGTGAAGAACACATCTAAAGTTTAATATAAAAAAGAACACAAATTTTACAGCCCGAAATCTGGCTTGAAGCACACACATTTTATATTGCTATACTTTTTAAGGAGACGGATATATGGTTGTTTCCGGTCTACCAAACAGGAATGGCGAAAGGCATGTGGCAGAGATAGCAAGATTATCTCTAGATTTATTAACAACCATGCAGGAAAAGCAGATGTCACAATTGCCGGAAAAGAAAATTTGCTTGAGAATGGGTTTCAACACTGGTGCGTGGGCGCTATATACATGTGCTCTTACAAGCTTCGTTATTGGCTATATATTACTCATACTTTATTGAGCATATGTGAAACAATTATAATGGTATTGTCATAACATTTGCTCAGTGATTATGCTTACATTACCCACTATGTTACAAATTTACCAAATACTGCGTTCCATACAAACACATCAAGAGTAAAACAAATTATTTTTTGACGTTTAAAGCCCCATTAACATCCAAATCAACGAATAGTTCGTAAAATATTTCGTAAAATAAAGTTAACCAATAAAAAATCAGTGTTCCTTATAGCGATAGCCAAACTTTCAACGCTATATGCGGTCTGGTAACATAGATTTAACAAGATACAAACTGCTCTTTTTTTTGTGGAACAATTTATTCAACACATGTTCATGTACCAAATTTGTGTTTGTGTGTCGTATAAATAGAAACCGTCGCGAGAAATGAAAATTGAATATATTGTACCACAAAAAAAATAAAAACGAACATTTTTATCTCGTTTAATCTATGTTACCAGACCACATCTGGCGTTGACATTTTGGCTATTGCTATAAGGAACCCTGATTTGTTATGGGTTAACTTTTATTTACGAAATATTTAACAAATATTCGTTGATTTTGAGTGTTAATGGGGCTTTAAATAAAACACACATCTAAAATATATTTTCGGAATTCATGTTTTGCAGGGCCAGTGGCAGCAGGCGTTGTGGGGATGAAGATGCCGCGCTATTGCATATTCGGTGACACGGTAAACACCGCCTCGAGAATGGAGTCAACAGGACTTCGTAAGTGTGTTTTGAACATGTGAGGTATTTAGAGGAGGTTATCTTGTTTTTTGAGACCTTCGTGTGTAATCAAACAAATGGTGTGTAATAAACTTCAAAGAAACAAAGAAAACCAAATACAATGTTTGTCTCAGAAAGTTGTATTTGTCACGTTAAATTATGAACAACTGAACAGGTCAGTCACAGTATAACATTTAACTCGAGTGATCAGAAGCTGTTTGATGAAAATATATTTTTAATGATTTAATGTAATGAAAATAATTATTGTAACGCTAATTTATGGTTTGGAGAGCAACGCTTTGTTTACAAAGTGTTGATATGTTAGGTTAAATTGAAGACGGAGTGCTCAAGATGAGCTATTTTAATCAGTCTCTCGGTGTTCCTCGTCGTGCGTCGAAAAAACATTTGCTCGTTACAGATGTCACATGCTTTGATCAATTTTGATTACACTTGATCAGAATGTTAATCTTAGCAATATGTAAACTAGGGTTAAATCCCGGTCATATGGGGCCCAAAACTAGGTCATCAGGTGAAATTTATATAAAACAAACGTATACACTCTCCATATGCGTCATATGTGACTTTTTCTTAACCATATGTACACTAGGGGTCAACGAAGTATAACAAGAAATGGTTCGCATCGATTTCATCTGAATGGATCGTCTGAAAATTGTGTCTATGTAATGCCTGATTTACTGACATAAACATGCACTTTTGAGACGGTTGTTATTAGATGGAGGAATACATAAGTGTTATTTTGCTCCATTTACAGGTCCTTTATATTGATTTGAGGTTAGCTTATGCGTTAAAATAAAACAAACACATTTGTTTCGGAGAGAACCTTATAATTTGTTATTTCTTAAATGGAATATATTTCTCTCACCTTTTATAGACATGATATATTTAAAGTAAGCACCACCTTACTGCTTAACAAATGTAATTGAGTGACATAAGCAACACGATCTAGGACGGTGTTTCTTAGAGCAGGTGAAATGATAACTTTAAAAAGTTTATTTGCAGTTTGAAATATACCAACTTTCTTCTTTTTTTTTGCACTAAGGTATAAAAGGATAAAACATACCATCAAGGTACGTTTGTTGCATTATGAAATTGAAATTGTTTCACACAACTGACAACGGGGAAATTTCAGTGCTGATACTATAGATGAGCATGATAGAATTCCACTTCTTTATGTGACAGAGGGTGAATTGGTCGGTGATTGAAAACCAGAGAGACATCACTGGCTACAACATGCAGAACTTTATCAATCTATATGCAAAACGATCAACCGTTCACATATAACAGATTCACAGTGTGAACGCGGTATATGTCGCATTTACCTGGACTAGTCAGACCATAAAGTTGCAATTATGGCAGAGGGCATAAACCTGCGAGAAAAATCTATTCCCGACATAAATACCAACCCTGGATAGGGAGCAAACGATACGCACAAAAATATTAACAAAGACTGACATTTTCACTTAAAATACCGACAAAAGACAGTCTACAAACTATATCGAATAAATGTCGGTGTTTATTGAACTTGTTATGAATTCTAATGTAACAAAATAATAATCTTGATTCGTTTTATATGTTTCTTCCTAACATATGTTTTACTTTAATTTATTTCCATACAACATGTAAAGCAACAACAACGGAAAATGTCATCCCTATCTTTTTACCATGATATTGTGTGCATAAGAAAAAAACATTGTGTCGATGCATACAATCCATATGAGTTCGCCTCAATATTGTGATAAGTCATCATCGATCTTATTCCAGTTTAAAACTACCAACCGAGGTCAAATCTGCGGCACAAGCTGCTCCATTTTAACTCTGAAAAGCGATTTAGGGCCGTCTGTTTTTACCTTGTCTTTTATAAAATGTACATGCATTATATGGAATTATATTTATCTTGCTGTATAATGTCTGTTTGTAGGCAGAGTCCATTCATCAAAGTAATAAATATGTTTTTGTTTACATGATCAGCGTCCAGAATACAAATGACAGAAGCATCTGCTGTGCACCTTAGCAAAATTGGCGGATTCATCGTCTCAGAGAGAGGCACTGTAGAGGTCAAGGTGAACACTTTACTATTGCTCTTACGACTATTATTTCACAATAAATAACTTGAAGAAATATACTTAATTAAAACAATCCACTTAAATTGGTTCCAAAAGTGTATAAAAGACATATAATCTTTTCAGGAATTTCATTAAAGTACATAAAGCTCAAATTGAAACATGGGTCCTTAACTCTAGATCAATAATAAATATAGTTTAAAAGTATATCGCTGTTTTAAGTAATATCTCACTATACAATGATCTGCATTTGTCTCGTAATTGTTATAATAATTTTTAAAGCCGATACAAATCAGTGAACAAACACTTTAACGTCCAGAAATGAAACAAGGACGCTGATATTTTCGAGTAACTTAATTACGTTTATAATTATATTCATACCTTTATTGTCGGTTGTTGAATACGAAAACGGAATCTATCAACTTACACTTATTGTGCGTGACGACAACTACATTACATTTAATGTGATCGGTTTATTATCCAATCATTGCAGGGAAAAGGCGCCATGAGGACATTCTGGCTCGACGGCGTCTCCGCTCAACCAGTGACAAACGAGAGAACGCATGCGCGACCATCCGTTGAAGACTACCCAACGGATGCCACAGACATACCTATTATTACGGTGGAAGAAATGTCCAGTACACAAACGTTGTATTGACATAACCGCAGGCAACCAGAGAAGCCAGCAAAACGATATCTTTATACGGGAAAGTTTCGATAAAGATTACTGCATGCTTACCAATAACAAAATATACGGCCCGCATAGTTGAGAACTTTATGAAAATCAAAATAGCGGACATTTACGAACTGAATGAATCTTTTAAATTATTATTAATATTGAACTTAATGAAGTACAAGCATAAAAATAAATCATATAAAATAAAACAAACGTACCACACGATGTTTTTTTAATCGCCGGATAATAAGTTTGCACATTGGACATGGCGCAAACTTTTGGAAAAAAATCTGTCAATTTAACCTTTTCGTCCAAGACAAAGGTACATCATTAATAACAGTAGCTTTGTATGGCACAGCTTTCTTATGTGCAGGAAATTACAAACACTAGGGCAATATTAAACCTGTCAATCTCGATGAAGACAAAATGAATGCTGTTGTTGTTTCCACTGAAGTTTTAGTATAAGTTGCAGTTGTTGTTGTAGTTGTGATTGTACTTGAAGTTACAGTAAAAGTTGTTGTTGCAATTGTTGTAGGAGTATCACTAGTAGTAGTTTCAGTTGATTTTGTTGACGGTGTTGATAATGATGTTGCTACTGTTGATGTAAACGAAGTAGAAGTAGTAGTTGTAGTTATATTGGTAGTTGTAGTTCTGTTCATGTTCATTGTTCATTGTGAGCGCGTTGCGTTTGTTATGCCATATTTTTTATGTTAAGATTTCGGTATGGTTTTTCTTCAAGTTGCTGTTGTTCATTTTGTTATTAGTGTTGTATGGTTTGTGATGCGTTAATGCTGTTACAATTCGCCTTATTTTACCTGTTGTTGCAAACGTTGTGCATCTACTACTGTATGATGTGTTTTACATAGTTATAAGCGATTACTGTAGAGTGCATTATTGTTTAACTCTAAATAAAATGTTAAAGCAATACCTGATACAATTGTCGTTTTGGAATTACACATCACAATAAAATTAATTGAAGTCGCAGTACGCGTTTTCTGTAGGCAATTATATTGTTTGTCTGTCGTCTTAGTCATATAGACCAGCTTGAATATGAAGCGGTATATGGAATTTATCCTACCGCTAAATAATGTTTTATAAGGAAACTCTGGATGTCAGATAAATTTGTGTTTTTCATGCATACCGTGGTTTTTCCGACACCCTCATGAGGGACTACTTTTTTTAAGTAAATATGTGATTGAACGTTCTTTTAAAATCAATCTTTGATGGAGATAAAACAATAGTTACTTTATAATTAGATTTGAATACATAGATCCGCATATAACACATAAATAATAAACAGTTTAAGAATCAAAACAATGTACTATCAAACCATTACAGCGTTTATATAACTGGTTACAAAATGGAGAAAAAAACGCCAAACTGCAGAAGCGAGATTAATGACGTAATCACATATCACAGTTGCATCATTCAGTTGAAGGCCGCGAGTATGATGACGAAAGATAATATATTTCTATTTACAGTGACAATATTACTTCCAAATTCAAGTTCAAGGACTTCGAACACAGCTGAACATATCACTATTCCACTTCGAAATGGTACCACATATTATTTAACGTTCTCTACTTTTCTAAATTAATATCTTATACCACTTTACTTATCAAGCTTCTTAATAATTTCAACCTGTTTTCTAGCATTTGGCAATTTGAAAAGCAGTGCCATGGGCGCGGCAATATTGAAAATAGTACAAAATGTCGCTCAGTGAGTTTGATTTATGCAATAAATCGGTTGCTGATCCATATTGTGTCGCGAGGCAACCTCCGTAACCGCTCGGCCACTTCCGTAACCACTCGGTCACTTCCGTAACCGCTCGGTCACTTTCGTAACCGCCAGCCGCCTCCGTAGACATTTTCATGAATAATTGCATGTATGGATTTCGATGGCTGAGGACAATCCTGTCTCTCACAAGATGAATCTAATGACAACGTTCTTAGCCAGAACGGTATAAGCTCGTTGTTGTAGACGCTCGGTTGTAATTGTTTTACGAAGGCTTGATAATCAATCACGTTTAGAAATATCAATTTATAGAACCACATTCGGTGTACGAACTAGTCAAATGCTAAACGTTTGCCACTCGGTTCGTTTAATGTTATCATTCATTTGGTTATAATTATCAGTTTATTGCGTTTCCGCCTCACTTATTTGCAAGGCAATTTATATTTGAATACACTA
Organism: Dreissena rostriformis; assembly: GCA_007657795.1. NCBI lineage: Eukaryota > Metazoa > Mollusca > Bivalvia > Myida > Dreissenidae > Dreissena > Dreissena rostriformis. Next base: position 11,645 of record VMBQ01012907.1, read on the forward strand.
ATTAATCTATACAAGCATATTAATTGTAAATTCTACGTACCAACTAACAAAACAAATCATGGAAATCGAAGTTTGTGTCATATTTGGTTCGCTTGAAATAGGGGTAAACTGTAATGAAAAGAAACCTTCAGTTGGAAAAGGATACTACTGTTTCGGGCTTTAAATGTTCTGCTACGGAACAATTTGAAGATATAGTTCTGACACCATTCATCGTGGTGTGCGAGCGTGTGCGCCAGAACCGCTTCGAATAAGTAGTAAAGGCCATGCAAGCGATAGTGTGTTGTATTACCCGGGAAATTCTGCTCAACCAGACGCAACCACGGGCGACAATATGTGTCGTGTTCTGAGAAAACTGGGCAAAATGATTGTGCGTAAATTGTCATCCCAGATTAGCCTGTGAAGTCCGCACAGGCTAATCAGTGACGACAATTTCCGCTTTTATGGAATTGTTCGTTTAAAGGATGTCTCTTCTAAGCGAAAATCCAGTTTAGGCGGAGAGTGTCGTCCCGGATTAGCCTGTGCGGACTGTACAGGCTAATCTGGGATGACACTTTACGCACAAGCATTTTGCCCAGTTTTCTCAGAACACGCTACATATGTTTAAGTGTTGACATAAATCTATTTGATATTGTATGGTACTTAAATAAAGATTTACGGACAGTGCTGATGCCAACTAGACTTTTTCATAAACGTGACGAGGAATACGCCCCGACGCTGCATAAAATAATATATGCCATAATGTTATGAGAAAAAATAAGTTGAAAAGCTGGCAAAACTTTTGTAATTTGTTATGTAGGACGATACAAATGACACGTGCGCAACTTCATATCATATGGAACAATGCCTGCAAATTTGAATGCTGTCGATTACAAATTAAGTAGAACGCTTTTGGACAAACCTGTGTCTACAAACAGACAGACAGACGAACAGACAGACGGACAAACGTCTATGGTGATTCCAAACCTTGTTTACTTCGTAACGGGGGTATTATAAAATATTATATGATTATAATTGACTGCCGCGTTTCTACAAGGACAAAATCGCAAAGCAGGAGGATAGAGGAAATTTGCTTTATTCCCGGCGGATTACGTGCATTTTACGCATACGCGTAATATTTCCATATAAAATATCACACTATGGAGGATCCTTTCATGGCGCATGTGACACGTTGCCTCATAATACGACATGAACGTACTCACGCTATAATTAGTTAAAAAAAACTCGTTTTCTTTATTAGAGAACGCAACATTAGACAGTCAATTGTAGCGTGTACATTAAAGCAAGGACGACTTTAATTAACACTCACCACCTACTTAAAATAACCTGGCATCGGTGCCGACTCGTATCCTCAGCCCATGCGACAGCTTCAGAGCCATGTTGGCCATAATTCTACAGTTGTGAGACCAGTATGAGACCATTGATGCACTCCCGGGAACATGACGGAGTAATTGATTTGCCCTTGGCGACACCTGTTGGCTTCAGCAATCTGATCGAGTAAAGAACAGGTCCTTTGCACCTTTCTGTAATTGTTTTCGTGTATGCGTCTTCAATAACATCAAAAGAAAGCAATTTCAATGTCAATGTCCCAGTATTACAATATGATTAAAAGTAAATGACTCCCAATAAGTATACCGATATGTGCAGCAAACAACTAAGGCATTGCTATGTAATATTCTTCTTAAACGGCTAACAAATTAGCGTATTCTTAATGCATATTATGAAGATACTTTTTTGGGAGTTTTCGGCCGTACATTTAATTTGCGATTTAAGTTTTAATTACAAAAAAAAGTGCAATCATAAGGCCCTGGCGTTATGTTATTTTTAAAGAAAGGACACTGATTTATTTTAAAAAAAAAAACGACATCCGTAATAAAGGAGTTACACAAAGAAGCGCGTATATGTCATTTTCAACAAAAGTCAATAACTCCTTAAAAAAAGGCTTGTCACCGTAGGATGACATAAGCCCCCTTTTCCCACATTTTTCGAAACCTAAACGCAAAACCTAAACGCAAAGTGTGACGGAATTTCAGAAGGACAGAAGGACAGACGGACAGACAGACGGACAGTGCGATCACTATATGCCCACCTTCGGGGGCATAATAACGCAAGCGATAAACCTTGAACATATAGTTATCGTGTTTGGCAAAAATCGAAGGCAAAATTTAGGAATAGTTGTACACAATATCTTTTATTTAAAATTTAAAATGGCAATAACTCAGTTAAAATAAATTTATTGCAAAACCTTGACTATTTGCAATGTACAACTGAGAGTGATAATTACTATGAAAGTGTTGAGGAAAATCGCACTCAAAGTGTAAACGTTACGCAAGGAAGCGTATATATGTCATTTTATACAAAGTGCATGAACTCATTAAAACAATAAATGAAAAAACCTTGAAAAAAATGCATTGTAACACTTTCTGTACAAATGCTGTTTAAGTCTGACGTAAATCGCATACAAAATTTAACAGGATTTCCGCGCGGAGGCTTTTATATGAATTTTGAAACCAAAGGCAATAAGTTCTTAAACAATAAATAGCAGTAAACCTCTCTTATATTTGCTGTAGCACAAAGAGAAAATATTTCTGTAAACATTTTAAGAAAATCGCGCGCTAAGTGTAGGAGAACTTGCGCGTAGATGAGTTTAACCCTTTGCATGCCGGGTAATTTGTCGTCTGCTAAAATGTCGTCTGCTGAATTTCTAAAATAAGCATTTTCTTCGGGTTTTTTTCTCAAAGAATACTATCAGAATAGCAAACAATTTGGATCCTGATGAGACGCCACGTTCTGTTGCGTCTCATCTGGGTCCAAACTGTTTGCAAAGGCCTTCAAAATTCGGTTCCAGCACTGAAAGAGTTAAGTACGACTGCATCCCTACGCGCGCGCACGGGGAAAGACCTATCAGGTCAATAAGCGTTGGCATGTAGGCGACTGATAGTTATTTGTGTCGTGTTCCGAGAAAACTGGACGTTTTGTTGAACAATGGCGAATTGTATAATGATTTGAATTGATTTCGTCAGATCATGCATTTTGATGGCAAAGCGTATTTAATTACTCAAAATGGAATACAATATAGTGTACTTACGCCTAACCAAACATATTTTGACTGCAATAAAGTGAGCTTATACTTAATTACATCGAACGTACACCTTACCAAACCTATTTTGACTGCAATAAGTGTAAATACACCTAACAAAATCTGATTTGAGTATAATATAGTGTACGTACACCTAACTTATAAACAAAAGGTCATACTAAATAAAGGGCGGATTGTCACGTGGGATTATAATAGCAAAAGTATTTCGAGATATCTTAAAATACATTAAATCGATATGACGGGCACGTGTTTATGTTAGCTAAAATAGATTTGTCTGAACCATCAGTCAGAATTGGTAAGAGTATATCCAGCTACCTGCCACTATGGCATTCCATGCCCGTAACCCTTTGCATGCTGGGAAATTTGTCGTCTGCTAAAATGTCGTCTGCTGAATTTCTAAAATCATCCTTTTCTTCACTTTTTTTCAAAGACCACTATCAGAATAGCAAACAGTTTGGATCCTGATGAGACGCCACGTTCTGTGGCGTCTCATCTGGATCCAAACTGTTTGCAAAGGCCTTCAAATCCGGTTCCAGCGCTCAAAGGGGTAACATCCTCAGACTGTAGGGTTACTTACAGCCATCTTCAGCCTGGTTCGCACTTCAATGGCCCCATCATGCAGCTTCTGTAGTTTCTCATGCGCGAAGTAGCCCCGGAACACCACCTTGGAGATGTTATAGCCAATGGACTTGGCCCTCTCAGTGAGCTGCGGGAAACTGGACAGGTTGTTCAGCTGCCCAGAGTTCTCTATAAACTCTATGTACCTTCAAAGTTACACGTATGGATGGTAAGTTCAAGGTCATTTTCAAACCATGTGCGTAAAGTACTGTCCCTGAATAGCCTGTGCTGTTTGCACAGGCTAATCAGGGACAACACTTTACGCTGTTATGGTACCTTTCGTTTAAAGTTAGTCTCTTATTAGCAAAAATCCAGTTGAAGCTGAAAGTGTCATCCCAGATTAGCCTGTGTGGACTGCACTGGCTAATCGGGGACAAAACTGTATGCACATGCATTAAGTCCAGTTTTCCAAAAACGCAGCTCAAATTCTGTAACTCACCACTGGTGGGTGTTGGTTTGTTGGTTAGTAATCAAACTTATAACATACAACAGTATTACCTAAACAGATATTTGCAAGATACTCTCTGGGAAGTATAAAAATGGGCCAATGAGCAGATAAATAATTTGTTGTGATACCATTATTAAACATAAAAGATGTATATATAGGTCTTACACAATATTATATATAAAGGGTTTTCACAAACAACACTATTTTAGTTGTACAGTTACCAGTATACTAATTATAAAAATATAAATGTATGAATTACTTACGTATTTCTAGCAGCAAATGCCACAGTATCTGCACACACACAACTGGTAAAATAAAAAA